>MU225256.1:1806589-1853435 GCA_018584345.1 Thuja plicata | reverse complement strand
GGAGAGATCAAGTTCTTTCTTGGTCTACAGATCATTCAACAAAGTGAAGGTATTTTCATTACTCAGTCCAAATACATAAAAGAAGTTCTAAAAATATTCAAGATGGAAGATTCCAAACCTGTTGGAACACCGATGGCTACTGGATGCAAATTAACAAAGGAAGACAAGACAAGAGAGGTAAATCATACTCTATATAGATCCATGATAGGGAAACTCATGTATGTTGTGCACACTAGACCAGATATTGCACATGTACTAGGAATTGTCTGCTAACCCCAGGGAATCACATATAATTGCTGTGAAAAGAATACTAAGATATCTAAAGAATACTAAGGAATTTGGCTTATGGTATAGAAGAGAAGACAAATTTGAACTAAAAGTGTTTACCGATGCTGATTGGGCTGGAAATATTGATGACCAGAAGAGAACAACTGGAGGAGCATTCTTTATGGGTGACAGACTTGTCACAGGGATTAGCAAGAAGCAAGGATGCATCTCTCAGTCTACTGCAGAAGTAGAATATGTTGTTGCTGCTACAAACAGCTTGAATATTGCATGGATCAAATAGCTGCTAGAAGGTATGCATATGAAGATCAAAGAACTACTAGTTATTTATTGTGATAACACCAGTGCAATAAATATTTCCAAGAATCTAGTCATGCATGTGAATACTAAATACATTGCCATCAAGTATCATTATTTGAGAGAACAAGTTCAAGAAAAAGAGGTGACACTTGAATATGTGCAATCAAAAGAACAATTGGCTGATATCTTCACCAAGCCACTGCCCAAAGATACATTTGAGTACCTGAGAAAGAGAATAGGGGTCAAACCCATGTCTAACAGTCAGTAAAAGGACTGAAGGCTACATCAACCATATATTATCAGAATATCAATCATGATTGATGCAAGTAGAAACTGAACTTCAACACTACATCTATATACAACAAGGTATATATCAGAACCAAGCACTAGAACAGATTGTTATATTGATAATGGATAAGGGAAATTCAAGGAATATATTATGGAAAGAATGAATTAGTTGACAGAATGTCAGATATTTGTAAAATATTTGTTTGGCATTGTTGTCAAAGGGAGAGAATGTTCCCATATTATCATCAGAAACTATTCATTATCAGATTACTCCAAACAGAGAGAGATCATATCCAAAGGGAGAGTATTTGTATAAAAGTTGAAAATACAAGACAGTGACATCAAAGAAGCAAAATAGTCAAAGAGAAAATTGCCACCAAAAAAGGTCAAAACACATCAGAAGAAGAAAAAGAAAAGCTACAAGAATAAAATCTAAGCTTACACAGAGCTTACTGGCGGTCAGACATTTTATCGGTTATCAAAGAAAACTATTTGGTAATTTGATGAATCTCAACAATTGTATTTCATATTGTAATAGAAATAATACAGTGTGATAATATAGCATGTTGCCATCAATGCCAAAGGGAGAGATTGATGACATGTAACTGATTAAATGATCGACTATATTAAGTTGAAGATGATGCAAGACATTAAATCTGTTAATGGTTTGTATTGTCATTGATGTCAATTTGATATCATCTATATGGTCATGCCAAAGACTTTAGAGAATCAATAAAATAAAGGTTATGCTTTTAGCAATGCATAAAAGTCTATTATTCACTAAGTGATAGACTACACCGACGGAGTGCACACCATCGGTAAGGACAGAGAAAAAGTCACAGTGTTGACCGACGAGTAGAAGACAGTGTTGCCTAACGAAGCAGAATCACATGATGCCCGACAAGCTAAAAATAGTGTTGCCCGATGAGAAAGATCCAATGATGCCTGACGGATGGAGATCCTGAAGCTAACTAAAGAGACACAAATGGAGCTGGCAGTTGTCACCGGCGATGAACTGCAGAATTGACCGATAGAATAGAGAGATCAAAAAATGAGAAAATATCTAGCTGGCAGAGCTAAAGGATAGAATTAACTGGTTGTTTTATTTTTTTTATTCAACCATAGTTAAGTAAGTGATTTGTACAGTTGGAAAGAAGATAACTATGAGATAAATTAGGAGTTAAAGCCATAAATCAATTTGGCTGGATTGTTTTTCACACCAAGAATCAAGAATCAAGAATCAAGAACCTAGAATTAAGGAAAAACATGTCTATTTAAGAGATAAGCATAAATCATTCCACGTGTGGTCCATAAGCAATCGGATACACAGGGGAGTGAACTGATAGAATATGCTAAAGAGAAACTGATGAAGGATTAACTTCATGCAGTCCTAATCAATCAAGCTGACGAAGAGTTAAAGAGTTCTACAGACACTGACGGACAAAAAATCTCAACATCATAGAGTAGAAAAACTTAAATACAAAGGAATTGTATTGATACATTGATCACAAAGATATTGTAAGTAAATAGATCTAAAAATCTGCAATTAATTTGCATTAGAAATAGGTCATTTTGTTTCAGTTTAACCATTGAAGCATTAAGTCTCTTAACAGAGCAGGACTTTACAGTCTTTTGTAATTGAGGTATATCCTAACAGATTACTAGAAGGTTGACTCATGAAAGTAGCACCGGTCTTACATAAAGCCTATTGACAGTCTAAGAAGGAGGCTGATTTAAGGATGATAGTAAGATTTGTATAAAGCCTATTGACATTCATGAGACTGATTCAAGGATGGTAGCGTAGATGCCAGATACTTAGTGACAACCTATGTATTGAAAATCCTCTAACAAGGTCACACTTAATAGTGTGTTTGTAACCTTTAACAGGGTTGGCTCCTAACAGGGCTCACTTCAGAAGGGTGAAAATTTGGGGTACCGGTCCCAGTGGTTTTCCCCTTAACAGGGTTTCCACGTTAAAATCCTTGTGTTATATGTGTATGGTTTATCACTTTAGTGTTTTACATTCTGGATATGCATTTATGGATTGACTGGTATACTCTGTACATTTACTGAGTATCAGTAAATACAGTTTACTACTTATCGATTATCAAGGAGAATAAGGACAGACAAGGTAAACTGACAGACAGTTATTTGTTTAAAGTAATTCAAGGCATGCATCTTGTTGGGACTTAATAAATTGAGAAGTATTGATTAGTGGATTAAATTTTAAATTAGATAAATTTTTGAGGCCACTGATTCACCCCCCCTCTCAGTTATTACTAACACCTTGTATATATCTAGCTGCATTTCGTCATCCGTATAAATAGTCATAATAAACCCCCAAAGTTTCATAGCGCATTCATCTAAGAAAGCTTTTTTCATGGTTTTTAAATGGTCTTAGTCCATTATCATTGTCGAAATCCAAACTAGGGGCACACATCCAAAAAATAGGAGATCATCATTGAAATAGACACAAACATAAAATTGTAGACCTTATGGCAAGACATATTATCAATTAGTGTCAAAACACTTAGTCATCTAGTGTCGACCGAGCCAACAATCATTATGCAAGTCCCAAGTGATCAGTGTTTCCCAAGTGATCAACATTGTTGAAGTGACCAGCATTGCCCGAGTGATTAGTATGACTCGAGTGATTTTTCAGTATCGCTCGAGTGACAGTTTATCACCTGAGTAGACTTCTGGACCTGAGTGATAGTTTGAAGCCAACCTTGTATGTATTGTTAAATATCATTTTGTTTATTGGAAGACGACTTGTAGAGTTATTTGTTTGGATAAGATATATATGTAAGATAGTTTGTTTTATCCAAAATGTATGAATGGAATGAAATGTATATATATGTGTAAGTGTAAGACATGTGAATGGAAGTTTGAATAAAGAGCATAAGTATTCAGGACAATAGAGTCTCATCTATCACATTCAGGTGATCAGTTATATTCAGAAGGATCTCATTCAACAATCATAGTTGCACATACCAGATTATCAACTGGTTCATTCTCACAGGTGGATCATTAAAATCCTTTAACAAGGTGGACCTAACAGTCATTTCTATGCTCCTAATAGGGCAGACCATTAGAAGTGGTCATTGTAAGCTCTAACAGGCCAAATTTATACTGTAGTACTAAATATTTTGGGTATCATCCCCACCCCAGTTTTACTTTCTTTTGGAAGGTTTTTGGGTAACTAAATATTGTGTTATGTGTTGTGTATGATTCTTTACTTTCAATTTCTATGCATGCAAACAAAGAAGATAATCTAATGGTGGATTAAAAGGAATAAGTTTTATTGGTTCCTGATTCACCGCCCCTCTTAGTCACTGGGCACATCATATATTTCCAACAATTGGTACCAGAGTAGTGGTTCTCTTATCATAAGTTTAACAACTTGAGAAAAGATTAGAGGCTATGGAAACACACAGACTGGAGAAACCCATTAATAATGAAAATATAGATCTTAAAGTAGCCATGGATCAGATCAGGAAACTTAAGGAGAAACTCTCTCTTTCCTTGAAAAGAAGAAAATAATTAGTAGTGTAGATGAATGACAAGAACTATATAGAAGAAAGAATTGAATACTTTTGTAAAGACAGAAGTTATGAAGAAGTTGATGCAGCCATTGAAGGCATATTTACAAATAATCTCACTTTTCATGAAGAAGTCAGAAAGTTGAAAAGAGAATAGGAAATTCATTCAATTAGAATATGTGAAGTCATGGAACTAAAGAACAAAGTACAAGATGACATAAATATAGCACAAGAAGATAAAATAGTGCTGAGTACAAGATTAGAGAAAAAATAAAATGAAATCCAATACTTGTCACTTCAGCAAGATGATTTGGTAAGTCAACTCAATCATGCAACACAAGAAGTTGTCATTCTGAGGACAAAAAATGAAAGACTACAGAATGATCTCAATGCTGAAAAGAAAACAAAAGAAATTATGATGAATTCACAAGTAAGCATGGATCAGACAATAGAATTTAGACATCATGGATAGACTGGATTAGGTTATACTGAACAAAGTGAATCCTCACAACAAGGAGCTTAAAAGAACAACAAGCCTACATGCAATCATTGTGGTAAGTTAGGGCATACATCAAATAAATGTTGGATCAATGGAAAGTCAAAATTTAATGGTAAATGCTATAGTTACAAAAAAACATGGACATAGAGCAAGTGAATGCAAAGAGAAACCTAAGTTTGAAGAACAATGCTACAAGTGTAACAAACAAGGTCATAGATCTTCCGAGTGTAGAACTAAGAAGTGGAATCTTGCTGAACAATTAGCCAAGGCAATTTTTGGTTGGGATTACAACACATGGTACAAATTTTATCATTGTGGTGATTATGGGCACATTGGTGAAAATTGTATGAAGAATCACTTCAGAAAAAGAAATCCTACTAAGAGATGTTATGTGTGCAAGAAACTCGGTCATCTAAGAAAGAATTGTATGAACAGAGAAAAAATTGATACTAGTTTTAAGAATGGAAAAAATAAAGTCTCTGAAATCAGAACTCAGATGTTTCAGCAATGGGTAAGGAAGTCTCCTAATAATTCAGATCAAATAAATGAAGGATCTAATGGAACCCAAAATAGTGAGCTTGGTGGATCTACCATTACAGAATAGGAATGTAAGGAGATGACTAGAACTATGCAATACAAGCCATCATACATCAGTTCCAGATGACCTAGCAAGTCCAAATCTACATATTGATGCATGAGGACATATTATAGTTCTACCCAAGTTAGAATGTTAGTAACACCCAAGCTACTCTAGCTTAATCAAGCTGAGTCGGGCATTATTGATAGTTGGGAAGTTAGTTGCACCCGAGCTTCCGAGTGAATCTTAGAGAAACACCTCATTCATGCCAAGTACTATGTACAAAGCATTTAATGAAATACTCTAATGATTGAAAATATCTTATAAATGAAGGATTGTAAAGGTTATTGTTTACAAAGTTTTTAGTTTACATATCAATTTAGAGCCCTTAGTGATTCAGTGTGAATTTGTGATTGAAAGCAAAGTTTGATCATTTATTTCAAACAATATGGCATCCACTTCCAACACCAAGGTCAAGAAATGTTCTGAGATGTTGGTGAGAAATGTAATTTGGATCCTCCAGTGTTTAAGCTCCATCCAGTAGTTGCAGAGGAGATAGACCCGATGGGAGCTCATTCCTTAATTCCTCTAAAAGTGTTACTGGTTAACAACATCTGAAGCTTCTATCACTGCAACATATAGGAGCTTGGAATGATTGAGATGAATAAAGCATATGATGCATTATGTATAGATGGGAGTTTGAAGCCTGAGAATAAGCACATCAAAACCAAGGGTTTGACACACATCATGCACATGCTGAGGAATTTACAAAAAAAGTGGATGAGATATGTTCTTAGCTATGTCCACAACATACACCTATGGTTGGAACATCCTATTAAGATCATGAAGAAGATGATACACCATGTCACTAGGTTTCCTATGCTAGAAAATATGAAAGCTACCAAAATCCTATCCTGGGATGACCTAGCTGAGTTAACTCTTGCCGAGTGGGATGGTAAAGGCATGAGACTTAATGAAGTAACTGATATGGAATTGAAGTTTGGCATTCATGTTATATCCCACAAGATATATAATTGGAGCAAACCTAATAGTGTTCTGTGTGAAGCTGTTGACCTAGCATACAAAGTGGTGAAGAAGAATCTTGTATTTGACCTAGCAGAATTGCAGCTCATCCAGTTGAGCAAGAATATGGAAAGCATTCGAGTATCCGAGACCAATCCATTTAAGTTTGGTTCTCTTCTAATCTGCATACTCTTTTATGTTGAGAAGTTCTTTCCCTCCAAGGGTACAGTAGCATGGAAGAAGGATAGACCAATAATCCATCAGATTAATGAATTCATAGCTGAGTTAGGATATAACTTTGATAATATTACTGATGGATACTTTGAGAATTTCAAACAAAAGATGCAGAGTAGGTACAAAATTCCTAAACAACTAGTTGAAGATTACAAGGATGAAATTTGTTTCCTAGTTGATTGTGATAAGGTTTATATACAAGAAGTAAAGCCTAGGGTTGCATGGGTAAAGCCCCTCTCATATGAGGTCAACATAGATGACACAAGAGACATCATAGAGGGTCTTGTAAATGAACCTGCCAATCCAAAGGCACCCTTTTTTGGAACATATGAGGAAGCTAAGAGCAGGATATCTTTGGAGATTGAGATTCCCAAGATTTTGAAAAGAGGAAAGAAGAGGCTTGATAAATTTAAGAATAAGTATGGCAAGACCTTCGAATCTCCTTCCATCTCTAAGAGTAAAGAGGATACAATTAAAATAGAGGATGTTGAACCTGAGGAAGAAAAGGAAGAGAATGATATTGAACCTCCTTAGAAGAAGAGGAAGGCAACACTTGAGAAGAAAAAGGCAAAAATCACTACCCCTATAATCACCATAATGAGATCAAGGAGAAAACTTGTATTGGGTAAAGATGAGGATAATGATGAAGAAGCTGATACTATAGTTTTCATGAAACCACCACCCTCACTTGATCATAAAATTGAAGAACTAAAAGAAGGAAGAGGTATGAGTTCTTTGAAGTCATTGAATTATGCTTCTAGGACTAAGGAAAAAAAGAAAAAGATTGAAGAAGAAGTAGTGGAGAAGATGGCAAAATGAAAATATGACCCCTCCTAGCTAAAGAGTCATATGACTGAAGAACTATTCAAGGAAGTCTCTATTCCCTAGAATAATGCAGTCCAAATTGAAAAGGACATAAGGGAACAAACATTGAGGCAAGTCATACCTACAATGAAGGGAAAGGAAGTAAAAGAGGCCTTGAGTAAATATAAAAATAATCACACCCCCCGATTCAAGGCATTCCAAATATTGAACAAAAATATAGAAGATGTAGTTCATCATGCCACATTAGTGTGGAAATCAATATTTGAGATAAAATAAGACAATGTTAAGGCAGAAGTATCGAGTATAGACCCTCCAGAATAGAAAAATGATGATACATTACTTGAGGTATAGACTATTGAAGAGTCCAATGTTGAGCAGATTGCAATAGAGGTAATGGCATCATTACTCCAATCTCCTATCTAGAATATAGTACCTCCAAGCAAGGACAAGGTTGCAGAATCCACATCTGAACAAGTAGAAACTGAGAAACAAGCTCCACTTACTACTAATATAAGAATACCTGAGTCGCATAAGGACAAGGTAGATATTTCTATTGCTATTATTGACTCATTGGTTAACGTTAATTTAGAAATTGGTACTGTAAAGGTCAATGACCTAATTGGATTGAATACTGAGGAAAATGATGAGGAAGGTAAAGGTAAGGAAATTGTTCCTTCACCGAGTCCTAAGACAAAAGGAAAAGAAAAAGTAGTAAATACTAATGAGATAGATCTTGATGAAGAAATTGCAATTCCAAATTGGGATCAATCTAGCTTATCTATAGAGAAAATGGATATTCTGGGAGAACTTTGGAAGAAAAGAGCTACACAATAGAAGATCCAAAAGGAAAGAAAAAGGAATAAAGTACTTGAATATGTCAAAGTGATATTTATAGATGCATTGAAGATTGAACTCAATGAGAGTGACTCAATAATGGATCAACTTGTTGACATTGTCCACAAGTTCAACACAAATATGAATGGTCAAGAGAAGTTACTTAAAAAAGTAGAAAATAAATTTGAGAACAAGGTTCTAGAAAACATTGCGAAGAAGATTGAAATTGACCATGTGCATCTTACCAATATCATCAGTACTCTAGAAACCACCGTGACCAATGTGGTAGCATTGTTTGTAAAGTTAAGTGACACCTCTAACTTTACTATGGAGATCAAGAACAAGATAGTGAAGATTGATGTAGACATGAAGGAAAGTGCAAGGTAGTTAGCACTTGACCCGAGCACTAGTTCAACTCACTTCATGAAGATCAAGTATCTTACTGATCTACAAGCTGAATTGTTGACAGAAGAATCCAGAACTAGAGAGTCACTTACAACTATACAAAGACAACTCCTACCACACATGGATGTAATGCAAAAATGCATCACACATGCAAAGAAAATCATTCATGACAATAATTTCTTAGTTGTAGAGCTAGTGATAGAGTTGTCTGCAGAGCTACAAATTGAATTGCACATCATGAAGGTGCTATAGGATAATTGGGACAACACTTTTTCTCAAAGTTTGAAGGTACATAGTGATTTCCTATCCTACTTTGGAATAACCTTGTAAATATCACTTTTGGCATTTTTGTCAAAAACAAGGGGGAAATATCATTATATTGTAATAAAGGGAAAATATCATTGAGGAAACACATGTACAGTGGAACAGTGAAGTAGATATACTTTACAAAATTTTTTTTTTTGAAAAACACAAAACAGAGTCAGTTGGACCCGAGCAGTAGAAGCAAGTGTCAAAACCCGAGTAGATAGTAAGGGGGAGTTTTGACATATCAGATACATAATTCAATGATAATTTTTTTTGTCACTAATGCCAAAGGGGGATATTGTAGACATTATGGAAAGAAATATTGTCAATTAGTGTCAAAACACTTAGTCATCTAGTGTCGACCGAGCCAACAAGCATTATGCAAGTCCCAAGTGATCAATGTTGCCCAAGTGATCAACATTTCCCGAGTGACCAGCATCGCCTGAGTGATCAATATCACCCAAGTGAGAGTTTATCACTCGAGTAGACTTTTGGACCCAAGTGACAGTTTGAAGTTGACCTTGCATGTATTGTTAAATATAATTTTGTTTATTTCAAGCCGACTTGTAGAGTTATTTGTTTGGATAAGATATATATGTTAGATAGTTTGTTTTATCCAAAATGTATGAATGTAATGAAATGTATGTATATGTATAAGTGTAAGACATATGAATGATAGTTTGATCAAAGGGAAGAAGTATTCAAGACAACAGAGTCTCATCTATCACATTCAGGTGATTAGTTATATTCAGAAAGATCTCATTAAGAAATCATAGTTGCATAGAGAAGATCATCAATTGGTTCATTCTCACAGGTGGATCAGTAAAATCCTTTAACATGGTGGACCTAACAGTCCTTTCTATGCTCCTAACAAGGAAGACCATCAGAAGTGGTCATTGTAAGCTCTAACGGGATAAATTTATACTACAGTACTAAATCTTGTGGGTATCATCCCCACCCCATTTTTACTTTCTTTTGGAAGGTTTTTGGGTAACCTAATATTGTGTTATGTGTTGTGTATGATTCTTTACTTTCAATTTCTATGCATGCAAACAAATAACATAATCTAATTGTGGATTAAAAGGATTAAGTTTTTTTGTTCTTGATTCACCCCGCCCCCCCTCTTAGTCACTGGGCACATCATATATTTCTAAAAAAATAACCACCCTTCTCAAAGATCAATAATTAGGACAGTTGAACTTTTCAATCAATCCAAATCTCAAATTTTAAAGATCCAAACTTTCAATCATGATCAACCAACAACACATCAAACATCAAATCACACAACTTGAACACTATCAACATGGAAGAAGATGTATTAAATATTTTAAAACTATGGATCAAATAACAATGGCTAAGAGATTCAACTGTATGTTTCTTGATTTTTGACATCATGTATTTTTAGCAACTCACTGATGTCCAAGACTAGAGGAGAAATGATGAAGCATGCTATTTTCTTGGTTTTATGCTTAATAGATTAACTCAAAGAAGTATCTGAATTATTCTAAATACATGATCATCAAAGAATCATCGACAAGATTGGCATATAAAAGAAATTAATTGTTTGTCTATTTACACAAAAGGATACTTAGGCCATTTAGGTTATTCATACCTTAATGCCAAGATCCACTTGCAACATTGAATCCAATGAAAGCGATATTCATACCACCATAATTTGAAAATCTAACTAGTGAGGATTCTACCAATTTCCTTGATTCACAAAAACTCAATGATGACACTCGTCATGTATTGAATGTGACAAAAGTGGTATTCATATCACCATGATTTGTAAATCTAACCAATAAGGGTTTTATCAATTTCCAAATGATCTACCAAAAATCTCAATGATAATAATTGAAAAATATATTGATCCTTTGAAAAGTGACAACAATTTAGTTGCATTCGTGTTAGATTAATTCTTGCATTAATAATCCTTATGGGATTTCTCAATGCAAGGGGGTGTGAATCATCCAAGTCAATCATCAAAAAATTTCTTTAGATAGAATATGTGGGACTTTAACAAAAATAAATGTGTCTCATTTACATCTAGATTCATTCAAATCCAATTACATATCATTCTTCATTTAGTGCATCTATTTAGAGTATTTCATGTGCATTTAGGTACATTTGCATGCTTAAAATTATTTCATTAAGTCATATAGATGTACTTATTACCATCATACTTATTGTTTAGATACATTCATTGTCTATTATCTATCATCATTGATAGCGCATATTAATGCCATGCTATAGAAGCCCTAGGGCATACTTTTGCTAGGATCTTTTCCATATTTTTATCATGTTTATTATGCTTTTCCGGATACTTTTTACATATAACTTATACTATGTGATGTATGGCCACCGAACTTATTTTTTGGTTGGAAATACTTAAACATGCTATGCCTGGATGAAGATAGTAGATTACTTATTTTGGAAATATAGTTATGTCTTTTTGAAATAAATCTGTTGTTTAAACATGAATGATGAATGGGTATCTTGATGTCTGTTATCATAAATGTCTCTAACATCTGGAGTGAAGTGCACCAAAGTAGCAACCATTACCTTGACCAGGTAAAAATGTACCCATGTTCTAGACGCTCGACCCAGTCATACAACATGGAAGCCTCAGGCGCGACGCAGATGGATTCAGGATGACCAAGGTGGAAAAAAGAAAGCAAGGACCATGCATCATAATAAATTCTTAGAGGAAATCTAGGGAAGAGTGGGAAGTTAGATTTTTTGTCAAAAGCATTTCCTTCCTCTTTCATGGATCGATTCAATCTCTAGTTTTGTAGTTTTCTTTCATGTTTAGTAGGGTTGTAATAAAAGCTCCACCTATCTTTATGGTGTGACTAGATAGTAGTGTGATTTTTTCCTTTAAATAAAGCCCCACTCCTGTGTGAGAAGGAGGGTGTTATCTAATATAGTTTACATTATGTTTTCTATTTTCTTTATAGTTGAAATTGTAATATGTTTTTGAGCAATAGAAAATGAAGTTTTAAATCTACAGTTCAGTATAATTGAGTTTGGATACTCACTCAAGTGGGCCCACTTGATGAGGAATCTAGGTTAGCTAGATATTTTGCATATAGTTTAAATTCCCTACATCTTGGTTTTATAACTCTGGTGTCAATACAGTTCTTGCAGCCAAAAGCCGCAGGGTAGTCCAAAACTTCCTGCAACCAAAGAGGCAAAGCTATTGAAATGCTATGATTATGTTTTCTAGTCTTTTCAAGATATAGTATTCCTTCAAGTAATTTCACTTCTGCATTTTCTTTCCAGCATTCTTTACAACTTTAAGATAGTTTTCCTTCAAAAGCAATTTACTTCCTGTAGCCATAGTGTGGTCTAAGTTAAAATTCTTGGTGCATATACTTTGTTGGACCGTTTCAAGTAACACATCCCTGGGTTGATAAATTAAATGAGTTTCTAGAAAGGAGGATAGCTTCTCGGTCGGATTTCCAATCCCTGAGTTATGGTACTTGCTTAGTATTTGATACCTTAAATAGAATTGATCATTTTTGGTGTCGCTACCAAGGATGGTGTCAAGCCAATTATTTTCCCTAAGCCATTAGTAGATTTCAATTCCAGCATGTACATTGTTTTTAAATAAAGTTTTCTTGCACAAAGAATTCCACTCCACTGCTGAACTTTCTTACTTACCTATATGCATAGAAGAAGAAGAGATGCTCTAGGAAGGTACCTACCCAACTACCCCAATAACTATTTAGGAGACATCTTTGTACTAGATGAAGATGAAGAAGAGGGTTAGTTTGTGGATGCAATTGTCAACCTTCCTTTATCCAAATACTCATCATCATCTTTAGAAGGTGATGCACTTAACTTTCACATTCTAGAAGGAGAACTTGAGTTTAATCCATTTGCAGAAGCCTTAGCCAATCTCAGAATCCATAACCCAGATAATTAAGAAGAAAAACCACTACCTCTAGTCATCTATTAACCATAGGGTCTTCCTCAGCATCTTCCCAGGATGGAAAATCCCCCTACCTTTCCATTTCCCATTATTGATCATCATGATAACAATAACCTCAAGAATATTCCTTCATCATCTCTTCCCAAATTTTATGGCCTTGTGACCCAAGACCCAAACACCTTTCTCTTTGAGTTTGATATCCTTTTCCATAGTTACGACTACACCATGGATGCCCATATACTCAAATTATTCCTTGCAAACCTTAAAGAGTCTGCATTAAGATGGTTTATGGGCTTAGGTCAGGATGTTGTTCATAATTGGGATGAAATGAGGGTAGTGTTCCTGTAGAAATACAAAGAATACTACAAGGGAAATGATATGAGAGGGGATGACATCTTCAAGATGACCAAGAAGGAGGATGAAAGCCTACAGGATTATGTGTCTAGATTCTTGTTCAGCTTGCAGAAAAATACTCATCATCAGCTTAATGAGGAGTCTCAAAAACTTCTCTTTCTAAGGGGTATAAATGAAGGATGCACTAAGGCTTTGGATCTTATGGTTGAAGGGGATATCAACCAATCCACATGGGGTGATATCAAGAAATTATGCTTCAATTACTCGAGATCTATGACGAAGAAGGGTAGAGGATACAGAGCCACCTTAGACAAAGATATGGGTACTAGAGCCTCAAGGGAAAAAATCACACATTTGATGTTTGACTTTAAGTAGGACATTATCAACAACATGGCCACCCAGTTGGACACACTACAGGTGAAAAAAGAAACATGAGGAGGATGAAGCTATGCTAGTAGATTTTTGTCCACATTGTAGACAGAAGAAGATGGATTGTCATTGCAAATTGGTTTCGAACATGGAGACTATAAAATTTCCCACTGAATATAAGCCAATTGAAGGGGATGATGAGAAAGTGTTCTTTGTTGTACAATGACAACCATGGGCTCAAAGAAAAGGTATGCCTAAGGACCAACTTACTTTTATTGGTCCATTCTATGGTAATCAATGGCAACAACCTATGAATAATCAATACCCTCCTTGGACTAACCCTCAACCTCAGTGGCAACCTTTCCCAAGTCCTCGATGGTAACAACCCCAAGGGAATTGGAAACAAAACCCACAGTGGCGTGGAGGACAACAATGGCCAAACCAGTAGTAGGGACTCCTACAACCACTACAATAGCCACAACAACAAGCCCTTCTACCACCTCCTGCAGCCATAGTAGCACCCCCTAAGCCTACTCAACTCCCTACACAACCTCAATTGAATCCTAATAATAGACCACCAACACCTCAAAAAAATGTCTATGTAGTAGATCCAAACTAGTACCCTGCATACATAATCAATGACATTCATTTACGGATTGGTACAACACTGCCCACACCTCCTATCATAACTAAAGTAACCCCAGAGGATCACCTACCTCAAACCATGCTAGAGTCTACTCCAAAAGGGCTGGCGGTATTACCAGCACCAGTGAATCTAGCTCAACCTCCCTTCCCACAAAGGTTGCGAGTTGACAAATCTAACCCTAATGAAGAGGCAACCTTCGACATCTTGGATCAATTAAAGAACATCAATGTTCAGATTCCATTGTTGTAGGCAATAAAGGATGTGCCCACATATGGGAAGGCTATCAAGGAGGCATGCTTTAAAAATCTTGGTCATAAGAGGAAGGACTCACAGATAGTCCATGTCCTGGGTAAAATTGTTAATATCATGCTCGGCAAGATAGTGGTTCCCAAGTATTCTGATCTTGGTAGCCCAGTAGTTGAAGTCATCATAAATGGGATAGCCATAAAAAATGCTATAATTGACCTAGGAGCTACCATAAATTTCATGAAAAAATATATCATGCAACAACTTCACATCACTACCCTCCGAGAAACACCAACTATCCTACAGCTTGCAGACAGTTCCATAGTAAAACTTGATGGGGGTAGTGGAGGATATAGTTGTTGATCTTGAAAATTGGTCTTACCCTACCAAATTTATGATCCTCTTGCCTAAAGACACATTAGGAGGCTATCCCATAATTCTTGGTCGACCCTGGCTGGCTACTGTTGATGCTTTTATTGGATGCCGCTTAGGCGGTATAAGCATTTCTAATGGTCAGGATACTAAGACATTAGCTTTATAACCACCAGAACAACCACAAATGGATTTTGCCTTACTAGTATGGCTTGACATTGGAGAAGAATCTGAAGTAGTCAATTGAGTAGCCCAACTTATGATGTTAGAAAGGGAATCATTCCTGCAGCTATAGGATGAGGATACCATAATCACCAAAATTTTGAAAAACCAGTATTGTCATGATTCAACACCTATTAACTATCTTAATCCCCATAGCTGCTCACTGCAAGCTTTATACCCTGATTGCACGACACCTTTCTCTCATGTAGCCGAGCACCTCTACCATAAACTACTTCCCCATGAGGTCCAAGCACCTCCATTAACATATGCATCTATGGTATAATTCATAAAGTAGTTGGAAGTCTCCCCTGACCATTGCCTGCATATTAATAGCCAACTCACAAACCAACAACAAACATTGTTGAGCACTCTACTGAAAAGCCATGCCATGAATTTTTCCTAGGATTATTCTGACATGAATGGTTTGGACCCCAAAATATGTACCCACTGAATCTTCCTAAAAAAAGACAAACATCCTGTCAGACAATTCTAGCGGCGCATAAACCCTGTGTTAAGAGAAATTGTCAAAACAAAATTATAAAAATTGCTGAATATTGGTTTTATCTACCCAATCTCTGACAACTAGTGAGTCTCACCTTTAGTTATTTTCCCAAATAAAGGAGGAAAGTGGTGCATATGTGTCAACTATAGGGAACTTAATAATGCCACCAAGAAGGGCCATTTCCCCTACCCTTTATAGACCAAGTCCTAGACTCCCTCATAGGAAAGTGTTATTTCTCTTTTCTAGATGGCTATAGTGGCTACAACCAGATTAGGATCCTTCTTGAAGATCACAAGAAAAACACATTCAATTTCCCTTGGGGAATGTTTTCTTACTCTGTACTACCTTTTGGCCTATGTAATGCCCTAGCCACATTCTAGCGTGTAGTTATCAGAATTTTCACTGATATCTCCCATGATTGCATGGAAATATACATGGATGACTTCACAACTTATGGGGAAACCTATGAGGAAGCATTAGTCAATCTAGGCAAAGTTCTTTCCAGGTGTAAGGAACATAATTTATCCCTCAACAGCAAGGAATGCTTCATGATTATGTAGGAAGGTGTGGTGTTAGGTCACTAAATCTTTGTCAAGGGAATACAAGTGGATCCAACAAAAATTGAAGTCATCATGAACCTCCATACTCCAACCAAGCATAAGGATGTCTATAGCTTTCTGGGGCATGCTAGTTACTACAGGCGATTCATAAAGGATTTTAGAAAATTAGTCAGGACCATGTACTCCCTACTCATAAAGGATTCAGATTTTATTTGGAAAAAATCTTGTGAAGAATCCTTCCTGCAGTTGAAGAAGGTACTTACACAGGCACCAGTTCTTAGAGGACCTAATTGGGCATTACTATTCCACATCCACATAGATTCTTTTGAGCATGTTGTGGGTGTTGTTCTTGGCCAAAAAGATGGGCCAGTAGAGCATACAATTTACTTCATCAGTAAGAAGCTATAGGGTGTAGAGTTGAACTACACAGTAACTGAAAAAGAACTCCTAGCTATAATTTATGCATTGAATAAGTTTCACCACTATATAACCGGTTACCCAATATTTGTGCATACTGACCATGTAGAAATCAATTATTTGGTAAATAAGCCCATTTTTTTAGGATGGCTTTCTTGATGGATCCTGTTGCTGCAAGAGTTTGACATCACGATACTGGATAAACCAGGCAAAACCAATGTAGTGGCTGATTTCCTCTCCAGATTACAGAATGTTGATGACCCACAGGTCATAGATGATAGTTTTCTAGATGACCACCTATTTTCTATTTCTACTCATACACTCTGGTATACCAATATTGCCAATTATTTGGTTACTCAAAAGGTACCACCACATTTCTCTTCTAAGGAGAAAAGGCTATTAATTGAAAAGACTTTAAATTTTTCTTGGCTAGTGGACTGTCTCTTCTACACTAGCCCTGATCAAATTTTGAGAGGGTGCATCTGAGAGGATGAGACCTATGATATACTCCATGCCTACCATTATGAAACCTGTGGTGGCCACTTTTCTGCCAAACATACAACCATGAAGATACTCAACACTGGCTACTACTGGCCCACTCTCTACACAGATACAACTAATTACACTCGCAAGTGTGATAGATGTCAGCATATGGGCCCCCCCACCAAGTCAAATGAAATTCCTCTATTTCCTTAGGTAATAGTCAATCCATTTGATAAATGGGGGCTAGATTTTGTGGGACCAATTCATCCCGCATCAAATGACAACTCTTACATTTTGGTTTGTACTAACTATGTTACTAAATAGGTGGAATTACGGGCTATGAAGCATGCAAGGGATAATAGGGTTACATACTTTTTATATGAGGAGATATTTAATAGATATGGTGTTCTACAAGAACTCATCACAAACTAGGGGGCTTAGTTCACTTCAAATCTTATCACTGCGCTTATGGAGGAATACAATATTTGCCACAAAAATCTAGTCCATATCATCCCCAAGAAAATGGTCAGGCCAAAATCACCAACCGAGAAATCAAGGCCATCCTCGCTAAGATAGTTCAGTTGCACAAAATAGACTAGAGTAGCCACTTACAAAAATCCATGTGGGCCTACCGCACCACATGGAAAACCCCAACAACAGTTATACCTTTTGAATTGGTGTATGGAAAGATAGCTGTCAAGCCCATTGAGTTTGAGCATAAAAATTTACGTACAACATCACAACTTAACTTAAATATTCCTGTAGCACAACAAGAGAGACTCCTATAGCTTAATAATCTAGATGAGATATGCAAGGAAGCCATACAAAACACTGAATTGATCCAACTTTAAGGAAAGAAATGACATGATGCACACATATGCAATAAACAGTTTGGTCCTGCGGACTAGGAAATTCTATATGACTCCCACTTTCAAGAGAACCAAGGTAAGATTACAACTCATTGGCTAGGCCCTTATGAAGTTGACAAATTGTTTTCTAATGGTTCAGTCCAATTGTCTACAATTGACCCTGTGTGCTTCAAGTTATTGGTCAGCAGTCACAGACTTTGTCTGTACCATAAACCCACCACTAAAGCAACATTCCTGTGGCAATTTGACAATAATGGACCTCCTCTAGCTGAAGATGAACCTATAGCCAATGGACCTCCTCCAGCTGAAGATGCTCCTGCAGCCAAGTGGGGAAAATTTTGCTCCGCTCATCTCTTTAAACTTCCTTGCGCATTAGTCATAATAAAATTTTTGTTTCCCATGAAAATATCTATCTCCGCAATAAATTTCCCATCACATCATGTCCCATCAACCTTTTCTTCCATTTTCACTTACATGTCCCATCATTATTATGCCACCCATTACTTTTTCCTTTTGCACATGTTATCCAATCTTTCCAAATTTGGGCATTTATTCATGATTACACTCCAAGTACGCCTTCATTTATTGTTTGCAACATTTTTATTCATTTGACATCATTATAAATTACATTATAATTAATCTTTGTGCTTCATCCAAGTGCTGCTATACTTCCTCCCCATACATGTGAGGTCACTTGTGATAAATTTCCTAGGGGGTAGTTCGTCAACTCCTTAACTCATGTTTTTGCCATAATTACCTTTGTGTAAGAAGTACTGTGTAGTCATTTTGCAATTATTTGATATGCCAACCCCAAATTAATGTGAAATTCTTTGGTTGTTTGTTTTTTAATTTTTTGAACTCAACTCATATTCCTAGCTCTGATTTTTCAAACTTTTCCTCTGTCGCAATCCCCAGAACCCTATATCAAACAGTTATCTAGCATTATTCAGTCTTAAGCTTAGGAAGAATATAGGGCAACACAAGAGGAAAGAATTGTTATTAAGGATACAAAGAGAAGAATTTTGAAAGAACCATTTTTAGTTGTAGAGGAAGGTTCAAGGAATCTAGATTTTTGGGGCATAGATTTTTTCGGTAAAAATGGGAGGATCACCCATACACCATGAGCCAGGGGATCATTTATCTTTATTGTAGGATCAAATGATTATTCAAGTCTTTAACCATGTAGGCTAGCTTACTTATTTTTTCAGACTCTGTGGTTACAATGAGGATATAACAGTTGAATTCTTGCGCACTTACAGTAATGGATTTGCTAATGTGAAGGTATTAAGGGTGGAAGCTTCAGATTCATGAATTGTAGAGGTTTTAGGACTTCCTGCATTAGGTGAAGTGTTTCCTCATGAGCATGACACACAAGCATCTAGGGAAGAATTATCCTTGCACACAGATAATGTATTACAAACTAGTAAGCAGGGGGTGAAGAGAACATATCTTCTGGAGGATTACTCCTGACTGGTTGTCCACGTGATAAGGTACATTACTTGTGAAGGGAAATTTTCCTACTTACATTTTGTGCATTTTAAATTGTTGAGCCATTTACAACATAGCCTCCTTGTCAATGTACCCAATTTCATGTATTTTTTGCTGCAACTAAGCTCAGAAGAGGTTAGAAAAGGGAAATTAAATGTAGCCACTCACCATAGATTGATAAAAATTTTGGTAGATAGGTCTTTACGGGATAGTTCTCCTATGACACGGGAAGAATTTATCATCGCTCCCCATGTGCAGTTACGAGGTGAAGGGCCACAACCTAGATCACAAGAACCACAAGAAAATGCTCATGAGGAAGATGCACTTGAGGATGAAACTATTATTCTAGAGGCCATGCATGAAATTCCTTCTTCCTCAAAGGCTAAGACAAAGAAAACCACTCCAGTTGAACCAAACCCTAGCCCAGGGAGCGATCAAACCGAGGGTTCTTTAGATTTTTAGACCCCACAAAGTGCCCAAAGGAAGAAAAAGGGCAAGGAAAAAATAGCTACAAATGATGAGGAGGAAACTCATGTTTTATCAAAAAACCATGTTTCTCTTGTACCCAAGCCACTGAAGAAACAACGGACATCACAGAAGAAACCTGCTGCGTCTACAAAAATTCCTCCATAATGAAGTAGTCATTTAGGCATACCTCAGGTAGAAAAAATGGATTCACCTGTGATGATGGGGTCATCTCCTAAAGATCCATTTAAGGAATCTTTTAAAGAGAAACCACAAGCAGAAGACCCCTATACATAATCTTCGGACATCATGAAATAGATCCTACAGTTGAAGAAAGGGGTGTAGAAATAGAGGATTTGGAAACAACATGCATGGAGGTAGAATATGCTGAAGCAATAGATAAGCCTTCCTCTCAACCGGAAGATGATCAGGGGAAAGAAGCCCTAGTTCCAATCCCAGAAGAAATTACCCATTAATGGGTCAAGAACAATCACAACAGCAAAATAGGTCACTACAACTACTTCAGTTCAAGAGAAATAGGTAACTCTACACTCCCTTTCCATTGACTATTTTAATTAGATACAATATGAAAAGTCAATGTGGGAGTTGGAAAATGCAAGATTAAAAAGTGAATTAGGAAGAAAACAAAAAGAAGTACAGTTGCTACAGAATAAACTAAATTCAGTAACACATCTAATTCCACAGTTGATAGAATGCAGACCACCACCTAGGGTCTATGCCTTGTGCTTAAAAGACCAATTTTTTATGTATAAATTGATGATGTCTTTCAGGATCTACACCCAGGCATAGATACAGCACAAGATCTTGTGGCTACATATGAACAATCCCTAGACTGTATTCGGAATCTATTGTGTGAACTTTACCTACATAATTATGTTGTGCACTCTAATGCTGATTGGAATCCTTTGCTGTTTATTGAAGATATCCATTTGTCCACTTTAATTTCTTGGTCTAATAATGAAATCAACTATGGGAAATAATTGAGAAAATACATGGGAGTAGAGAAAACTATCACACTACCCGTACGACTAGAGAGTGGTAATCCCCAAAGAATGTATTACAATTGGATGGAAATAGTATATAGAATGAGAGACTTCACCCATAGGAAAAGGATATTGAACAACAGAGAGGAGGTATTTGCATCATTTGAACGACTCTCTTTATCAGACAGACATACGACAGTAGAAGGGTTGAGTCAAAGATGGGAAAGATTACCATTGTCATTAAAGAAGGCTAAACCTTATAGCCTTATCAACTTATGAGATGTTGTACAGAGAGTTAAATAGTGTCTAGGATTGGGTAGGAAACCTCATCCTGAAAGGTGGCTACCACTTTCCTTCCAACCCCCTCTTCTCTTGTGGCCACTATATAGCTGTATTGACAATGAGGTAGATGACCAGTTGGAGATGAGCAGAGAAATCAAGATGGAGCACACCAATGGTTATTACTTGCACGTAGGCACCGCTATGACTGGTGAGACACAGGAAGGGGATCTTTGGGTTCTATCAAAGATAAAAAATGTATCAGTGTCTGAGGACATGCATTAGTCTTCGTAGGGGGCATAAATGATAGGGCATATTAATGCCATGCTATAGAAGCCCTAGGACATACTTTTGCTATGATCTTTTCCATGTTTTTATCATGTTTATCATGCTTTTCCAGATACTTTTTACATATAACTCCTGCTATGTGACATACGACCACCAAACTTATTTTGTGGTTGGAAATACTTAAACATGTTATGCCTAGATGAAGATAGTAGATTACCTATTTTGGAAATATAGTTATGTCTTTTTGAAATAAATCTGTTGTTTAAACATGAATGATGAATGGGTATCTTGATGTATGTTATCATAAATGTCTCTAACATCTGGAGTATAGTGCACCATAGTAGCAACCATTACCTTGACTAGGTAAAAAACGTGCCCATGTTCTGGACACTCAACCTGGTCATACAACACGGAAGCCTCAGGTGCGGCGCAGATGGATTTGGGATGATCAAGGTGGCAACAAGAAAGCAAGGACCAGGCATCATAATAAATTCTTAGAGGAAATCTAGGGAAGAGTGGGAAGTTGGATTTATTGTCAAAAGCATTTCCTTCCTCTTTCATGGATCGATTTAATCTCTAGTTTTGTAGTTTTCTTTCATGTTTAGTAGGGTTGTAATAAAATCTCCACCTATCTTTATGGTGTGACTAGATAGTAGTTAGACATTTTTCCTTTAAATAAAGTCCCACTTCTGCATGAGAATGAAGGTGTTATCCAATATATTTTACATTATGTTTTCTATTTGCTTTACAGTTGAAATTGTAATACATTTTTGAGCAATAGAAAATAAATTTTTAAATCTATAGTTCAGTATTATTACGTTTGGATACTCACTCAAGGGGGCCCACTTGGTGAGGAATATAGGTTAGCTAGATAGTTTTTATATATTTTAAATTCTTTGCATCTTGGTTTTATAACTCTTGTGTCAATACAGTTCCTGTAGCCACAAGCTGCAGGGTAGTTTAGAACTTCGTGTAGCCAAAGAGGAAGAGCTGTTGAAAATATGATTATGTTTTCTAGTCTTTTCAAGTTATAATATTCCTTCAAGTACTTTCACTTCTGCATTTTATTTACAACTTTAAAATAGTTTTCCTTCAAAATCAATTTACTTCCTACAGCCATAGCGTGGTCTGAGTTAAAATCCTTGGTACATATACTTTGCTGACCCGTTTCAAGTAACACGTCCCTGGGTTGATAAATTAAATTAGTTTCTAGAAAGGAGGATAGCTTCTCGGTCGGATGTCCAATCCATGATTTATGGTACTTTCCTAGTATTTGATACCTTAAATAGAACTGATCAATCATTTAGGTACATCTCATCATCATTTAGTTACATTACATATCACATTAAAATCATTAGATTCATTAAAATTATCCATAACATTATTGTTGGAGATTTTCTTTTGTGCAAATAGTTAATTGTATGTTTGTCATTGATGACAACATATAATATATAACAGTGTTCTATGAGCAATTATCAGTATAGATATTCTGGAGTCTTTCTCATTTACATCTATGTTGTAGACATGTTTTGGATGTAATGTTCATACACACAGATTCAGATATGCAGTTTTAGTTGAGTTATGTTAATCTATTTTGGTAGTTATAGTTTCTGGAGATTATCTGTTAAGAGCCGATGTATTTACATTGTTTCTTGAGTTGTGCCTATCTTCGGGATATGCGTGTTTGTATTCATGTTTAGTTATGAGTTAATGATGATTATCTAAAGGTGCTAAACATGTTTCAACATAAGTGTGATGTTTGATTTAATTTGGTAGAGCTGACTATATGAAGCAATACATCTATTCATTTTGAGTTGCGCGGTCCTATCTTTGAGTGCGTGCTTAGTTAAGCCAACAAGGAAGTTACTGAAGTGTTTCCTACAACCGTCGTGACCTTATCCTTGGGGAAGATACATATAGCAGTTCAATTGTGATTACAAAGTGTGAATGAAGTGAGAAAGGAATAAGAAAAAGCAGAGCAGAAAGTTAGAAAATAAAGCTACATCATTCATCAATTGAAGATCTATGTGAAGAATTAGAAGTAGATCACAATTCACTGGAACTGATCAAGACAACAGGTCTACATAAATAGTTCATTTTCAGATATAGTGTATATCTGCTTTACATAAGGTTGCAGCCTTCACCATTTGAGCAGTGATCTCTTGGACATTGAGTCCTCACCCCTAATAGGATTATTTGTAAAAGACTCCTAACAGGGTTCAACCTTTGACAGGGTCTCTGTACTTATTGCATTGTAAAGACCAACTCCTAACAGGGTTGCAAGATCTTCTAACAAGGATCATTATAATCTACTACAGTTATTTGTGGGTGCTAATTCCCACTAGGGTTTTTACCTAATTTGGTTTTCCCCATTACCAAAATTGTGTTGTTCATTTCTATGTTATCTTGTTGAGTTTATGTTTAAATTTATTCTGTACTTAATTGGAAAAATAATTGAATCTTGTAGATAACTGATTCACCCCCCCACCCCTCTCAATTATCTCTTGGGATAATTCCTAACAATTGGTATCAGAGCCAAGTGCTTTGGAGAGAAAGCTTAAAATCTTAAGGTAGATCAGATGGCATAGTTTAGAAAAGAGAGTCCTAAGTTTGATGGAGAGAATTATCTTGATTGGAAGAAAAAAATTTTAACACATCTACAGTGCGTTGGTTTTGACATTTTTGAAATAGCCACACAAGAATTTGTTGTTCTCTCTCTAAAAGACCTTGCAAAAGATGATTCTACTAGTAAACAAAAGGAGGTATTCACCGCTAATGCATTTGCCAAGGAAGCCCTTATAAGTGCATTATCTGGTTGTGAATTCTCTAAGATCAAGAAAGTAGACAGAGCCTACACCATATGGAAGTATTTATAAGATATGTTTGAAGGAGATATTCAAGAAAAGAATGTGTGGAGAAAGACATGGAAAAAGAGGTATAACAACTTAGAAATGTTACCTGAAGTGAACATCAGAGCTTACAATCAGAGGATTAATGAAGCAATTTTAGGAATTAGAAATAATGGTGGAGAAATTTTAGAGGAAGACATAATGGACAAATGAATGACTACATTGAAAGAAGACTATGAGAGCAAGATCAATATCTTAGATGAGACTATGCAATTTTCAAAAGACTTCAAGAGAGAGACTTTGATCAGCGAAATCTCTACATTTGAGATATCAAGATTGAAGACAGAACCTAAAAGTGAAATAGGTTTCAAAGCCTCAGTCCATGGTAAGAAATTCTTGAGCAGTTCTAGTAATAATGAGAAAGAAGAAGTGGATACAGAACTAGAAGAAATCATTGCTATGGTTTCCAAGAAACAAAGGAAAGGTAAAGGAAAATATGAAGGAAATCTACCATTCAAATGTTTTTCATGCAACAAAGTTGTCCATTTTGCATCCAAGTGTCCTACAAGAGTCAAGAATTTCAGATTCGATTACAAACCCAAATATACTAAGGAATGCTATCATGTTAAAGATGGTGTAACTGATGATGACTCAGGAGAAGATTAAATTGGATTCATTTCCATTAAAGACATTTAGAAAATGCTTGAAGAAATGGACAATGAAGATGAAAAGAAAGCACAAGATTTCGTATTAGTTTCCAAAGTAGACATCAAAACTGATTGGATCATTGGTAGCAGAAGCTCACATCACATGATAGGAGACAAAGAAAAATTTGTACATCTGGACAAGTACAAAGGTGGTATGGTTAGATTTGGAGATAACACTCCCAAACCTATCATAGGCAGAGGTTCTATTACCTTAGATGGAAAGAACAAGATAGATGATGTTCTTTATGTTGATGGTTTACATCATAACCTACTAACTGTTTGATGCAAGGAGGATGGAGGTGGGGCCTAGGGCACACCCAAAAACCAACTAGCTTGCAGAAACAATGCAGAAACTAACACAACAACATAGTGAGAGAAGAGAAATGTAGAGATCTTTTCATTAATAATTCAAACTCAATACATGCCAAGTTATAAGGCCTTCTTGGTTACGGCCACATACAATAGAATGCATTACAAATGATCTTCTTTCATAGATCTAAGACCTTCAATATCTTAAAATTTTTCTTCTTGCTCTAAGACTTGCTACTAAACTAAGAACATACAAAATAATGTATACAAGAGTCCAACAAGGTAGTCAGTGCTCCAATAAAAAGGTGAGACCTAGATTTAGGTATACATAGATCCCAATGAGAGACCCCACATTAATTTAGCCATGGAAATTAAGTGTAGAAGTTGGCCACATCAGGAAAACACACGTCGAGAAGGCATCACTAAAAATCAGAAAACCGTCAGTAAAGCATACCCAAGCAATAGATAAAACTGTTGGCAAGGCATCACCGAGACTCATCAGGCAAAGTGTTATTGATAACAATAAACTCATCAGGCAAAGAGGTCACTGGGACCTGTCGATAAAGCCAAAACCTGACAGATAGGAAATAACTAGAACAACATAAGTAAACTTCTTTTTGGTTGAGAAGGATTGCCAAGGACCCAAGATGATCTTGCATCAGACACCTAGGGTAGAAAAAAATGATTCCTAAAATAATTTATCAGGTCCAACCTAAAAAAAATCTATCTTAGATTGCAAAATCCAAGATGAGTCCTCAATCGGTCTGTTTTTCCACTTTACCAAATATTCCATGTATTCTTTCCCTCTTGTACTTCTTCCAATTCTCTGCTTGAAGATCTTATCAACTTCCTCTATCTGCTTCTTAGGATAATCACTTGGTATTGTCACTTCTTCATCAGGTTCATGATATTCATACAAGTCTAAAATATTGAATATAGGTGATATATCCATGTCATCCGGTAATTCAACTTCATAGGCATTTCCACTGTCAAATCTTCTCAGTATTTTACAAGGACCAAATTTCTTCATCTTTAGTTTCCCATATGTTCCAATAGGAAATCTTCCTTTCTTCAAATGAAGCATCAAAACATCACCAACTTCAAATTTATTATGCCTTCTTGATCTGTCTGCATCATCTTTGTATTTCTGATTACTTTTCTCCAGCTTTTGCTTCACATCCTCATACAATGTCTTCATAAATCCTGCAAATTCTTCTACTTCAACACTTCTTTTCTCTTCACCAACAATGTCTCTCAAATTTGATATACCTGTAGGTTGTGTGCCATGAACAATCTCAAAAGTTGTCTTTCCATTTCTTCTATTTAATAAACTATTATATGCAAATTCTACTTGTGCCAACATCAAATCCCAATTTCTTGGTGTGTCTCCAACTAAACATCTTAGCAAGTTACCCAAACTTCTGTTTACAACTTATGTTTGTCCATCAGTCTATGGGTGAAATGTAGAACTAAATTTCAACTCATTATTCAACTTCTTCCAAAGTGTTCTCCAAAAATAGCTTACAAACTTGGTGTCTCTATCAGAGATGATACTCTTTGGTAATCCATGCAATCTAACAATCTCCTTAAAGAAAAGATATGCTATATGAACCGCATCTGATGTTTTCTTTCATGGTATGAAATGTGTCATTTTATAAAATCTATCCACAACAACAAATATGGAATCATTACCTCTTGTTGTCCTCAGAAGTCCAAGAACAAAATCCATGCTTATGTCAGTCCAAGGTTTCTCAGGAACAAATATCAGTGTATACAAACCAGTATTCTGACTTACTCCTTTTGCAACTTGACAAACTCCACAACTTTTCACAAATTTATAAACATCCTTATACAACTGAGGCCAAAAGTACCTCTCCTTTAGAAAACTCAATCTTTTATCAATGCCAAAGTGTCCATCCAATCCACTATTATGTTTCTCCTTTATCAGATTAGTTCTCATTGATCCTCTTGGTATGCACAACTAAATACCTTTAAACAACATATCTTCCTGAATGAAATAGTCTTCATACTTACTTGATTGATTTGTATTAGGTGCTCTGCACACTCTCCACTGTTCTAAAAAATTAGGATCATCTTCATACAAATGCTTCATGTCATCAAACCCAACATTTTCAATTCTCATTTCAGTCAAAAAAGATCTTCTTCCACTCAGTGAATCAGCAACTCTATTAGAAACTCCACTTTTATGCTTAATCACAAATGTAAAACTCTGCAAATACTCCACCCATTTCATATGTCTCTGATTTAACTTGTTTTGTCTACCCAAATATTGTAAAGCCTTATGATTAGTATACAACACAAATTCATTTGGCATCAAGTAATGCCTTCATTTCTTCATGGCTTGAACAATAGCATAGAATTCTTGGTCATAGATAGAATATTTCCTTTTTGCATCATTCAACTTTTCACTAAAGAAAGCAATAGGTTTACCTTCTTGAGTCAACACAGATCCAATTGCACTTCCACTTGCATCACATTCAACTTGAAATACCTTATTGAAATCAGGTAAGGCTAGCACAGGTAACTCATCAACTTTAAGCTTTAGTGTCTCAAAAATTTTGTCAACTCCATGTGTCCATTTGAATTCTCTTTTATCTCCTCTCATTGTCTCAGTCATAGCATTACAAATAGAACTGAAATTTCTGATAAACTTCCTATAAAAACTTTCCAATCCATGGAATGATCTTACCTCAGTGACATTTTCTAGTGTAGGCCAATTCAGTATAGCTTCAACCTTCTTTGGATCCATCTTCAAACCATTAGCTGAAATCACAAATTCCAAATACACAAGCTCTTCTTTCATGAAGGAACATTTATTCTTTTAATCTCTGCAACACTTGTCTTATATGCATCAGATGTTCTTCTCTGGTCTTACTAAATATCAGAATGTCATCCAAATATACAATCACGCACTTGTTCAATAATTTCTTCAGAACTTCATTCATCAGCCTCATAAATGTGCTAGGTGCATTAGTTAAACCAAAAGGCATAACCAACCACTCATATAAACCTTCTTTTGTCTTGAAAGCAGTCTTCCATTCATCTTCTTCTCTGATTCTAATATGATGATATCCACTCTTCAAATCAATTTTGGTAAAATACTTTGCTCCACTCAAACAATCAGTTATATCATCCATCCTTGGTATAGGAAAGCTATACTTTACTATGATTTTATTTATTGCTCTGGAATCGGTGCACATTCTCCATTCTCCATTCTTTTTAGGTGCCAATACAACAAGTACTACACATGGACTCAAACTTTCTCTAATTAAGCCTTTGTTCAATAATTCATGAACTTGTTGATTGATCTCTTCATTTTCAATAGGTGTTAACCTATGCGGTGCTTTGTTTGGTAAACTAGCTCCAGGAATTAGATCCATGCAATGATTGATATCTTTGATTAGTGGCAAACCATCAGTTACATTATCTGAAATTATCTCCTTGTATTCAGTGAGAAACTTTCCAACTTCTATAAGAATGTCATGTTCTATATTCTTAAATGGTTTGTTAGGAATCAAAGCATAACAAACATCATTTCTTTTCAAATCCTTAAAAAATTGTCTACCTTCCATCAGGAAAACTTTCAGAGATGTGCATAATTCATTAACAGACTCTTCAACTAAAGGCAACAAAATTTGCTTCTTCCCATCAAACCAAATATAATATCTATTCAACCTTCCATCATGTATAGCATGTCTATCATACTGCCAAGGTCTACCCAACAAAATATGACAACAATCCATTGGCATAATATCACATAACACCTTATCATAGTACTTTCCAATTTTCAGATTCACAAAACATTGTTCACTCACCATTAAAGTATGCTCATCCTTGATCCATGAGATCTTGTAGGGTTTTGGATGTTTCATCCTCTCCAACTGCAAATTTGCAACCATGTCCTCAGATGCCAGATTCTCAAAACTTTCGCTGTCAACAATGACTTTCCAAACTTTATCTGCAACTCTACATTTGGTTTTGAACAAACTTTTCCTGATAGGATCTTGCTTATCCTTCTCACTCCATAGTATCCTTCGGATCATGAAATTTTGAGGTTCACTGGATGTTTCCTCTTGCACTAAAGCACTTCTACTACTACTACCACCATTCTTGCTTGCATGTGTGCACTCAAAGGATTTATCTCCTTCACCACAATTGTAACAAGTTACTTGGAACCCTCTTTTGTTATTTCCACCTTTGGAATAATTGCCTCTTCCTCAGTATGAATTCCACCTTTCCATTCAGTCTTTCCTTTGTCTTGAGATGTGTCTGGATTTGACTTGTTTGGTTTAGATCTAATGTTTTCACCATGAGATCTACCTCTTCCTCTAGGGAATCTACCACCTTTGCCTCTTTGTCTTTGTTCATATCTTCTGTTCAGCCTCTCCTAAGCTTTTAGGGAAAATTGATATGCCTCTTCAATGCCTTCCATCTTGACCAAACTAATTTCATCTTGTATGTAACTTCTCAAGCCATTCAGGTATCTTGCCACTCTTTCTACCTCATCTTCAACATGTCCAAATTTGATGTCTAATATTTAGAATTCCTCGGTATAGTCTTTGACTGATTTGTCCTTATGCTTCAAACTTTGCATTCACTAGATTAGGTTAATCTGATAATCACAAGGAAGAAACTTGCCTTTCAATTTGTTCACCATCTTATCCCATATCTTGATTTTGTCTTTATCTTTCTTGTTTCTGTCTGATTGCAGGTGTTCCCACCATAAGGATGCATGACCTTTCAATTTTGTGCTTGCAATCTTGACCTTTTTGTCTTCTACAACATTCTCATATTCAAAATATTTTTCCATCTCAGTGAGCCAGTCAATCAATTCATCAGAATCTAACTTTCCATTATACTCTAGAGGATTAAACTGCGGTGTGGACTTCAAACTTGTCAAAGCTCTTAGGAATATTTTCTCTTCTTGTTCCATCATAGGTGCACATGTAGCTTTAGCTTGAACCTCTTCAAATTCATCATCACTAACATCTTCCAGATGTCTTCCTCTGTGCTGGGCTATCTCAACAGCTTCCAATCTTGTAGCCATTTGTCTAACCATATCAGCTAGACCGTGATCAACATTTCCTCTCCCACGAACCATCCTGAAACTCTCTATAATTATTGGTCAGATCACAACCTACCACCCTAAAAAAAATATCCTTAAAGTTTACAAGAAGGAACCATGAATCTCAACTCGCTCTGATACCACTGGACACAAGGAGGATGGAGGTGAGGCCTAGGGCACACCCAAAAACCAACCAACTTGCAAAAACAATGTGGAAACTAACACAGTAACACAGTGAGAGAAGAAAAATGAAGAGATCTTTTCATAATAATTCAAACTCAATACATGCCAAGCTATAAGGCCTTCCTGTTTACGATCACATACAATAGAATGTATTACAAATGATCTTCTTTCATAGATCTTAGACCTTCAATATCTTAACATTTTTCTTCTTTCTCTAAGACTCGCTACAAAAATAAGAACATACAAAATAATGTATACAAGAGTCCAACAAGGTAGTCGGCGCTCCAATACAAAGGTGAGACCTAGATTTAGGTCGACATAGATCCCAATGAGAGACCCCACATTAATTCAGCCATGGAAATTAAGTGTATAAGTCAGCCACATCAGGAAAACACACGTCAAGAAGGCATCACCAAAAATTAGCAAACCGTCAGTAAAGCATACCCAAGCAATAGAGAAAATTGTCGGCAAGGCATCATCAAGACTTGTTGGGAAAAGCATTACTGATAACAGCAAACTTGTCAGGAAAAGAGGTCACCAGGACCTATTGGTAAAGCCAGAACCTGGTAGACAGGAAATAACTAGAACAACATAAGTAAACTTCTTTTTGGTTGAGCAAGATTTCCAAGGACCCAAGATGCTCCTACATCAGTGTTAGAAAATTGCTTGACAAAGGATATTAGTTGGAATTCAAAGACAAAAAGTGAATCATTAACAACAAACAAGGAGAAGTGATTGCATCAGGCTCTAAGACTAAAGGTAATGTCTTTCAGCTCAATGCATATGTAAGTTGTTTTATTACAAAAGTAGATGATAGTTGGCTATGGTACAAAATACTTTGTCACATCAACTTTGAAAACATAGTAAAGATAAGAAATGTAAAGGTAGTAAGAGACCTTCCTAGTATTGCAAGACCAGTTGATACTATGTGCAGGGAATGTGTGATGGGAAAACATGTATGGAGCTCATTCAGAAGTAAGAAGAACTCAGCAGAAAACAAATTGGATCTAGCGCATATAGACTTATGTGGTCCCACTCAAACAAGATCATACTATGGAGAAAGTTATTTTATTTTGTTTGTTGATGATTTTTCAAGGATGATGTGGGTTATGTTCTTAAAAGATAAATATGAAGATTTTGAGAAGCTCAAAATATTCAAATCTAAAGTTGAAAATGAGTTTAGATTAAAACTAAAGTGTCTGAGATCAGATAGAGGAGGAGAATTCACCTTTGACCTTTTTTATGAGTATTGTGAAGAACATGGAATAAAAAGGTAGTTGAGTTCTCCTAAAACCCCTCAACAGAATGGGATTGCAGAAAGAATAAATATGATCATACTTGACACAGTGTGCACTATCATGATAGAAGGAAAAGTTGCACACACCTATTGGAGAGATGCAGTCAATACAACATTCTATACTATCAACAGGATACAACTAAGGCCAGACATAGATAAGACAACTTATGAACTTTGGTTTGGTAATATACCTATAGTAAAATACTTTAGAATATTTGGAATCAAGTTCTACATCAAGAGAGATGATGGTGTTGGTAATTTTTATGCCATAAGTGATGAAGGTATTTTCCTTGGTTACTCTACTAAAAGTAAAGTATATAAATGTTTTAACTTGAGATTAAAGAAGATAATTGAAAGTACACATGTAAAGATTGATGAGAAGTTCATGATTCAAGAAAGATACTATGATTGTGCACCTATGATTGAAGATGAACCTAGGCCTAGCATTAAAGAAACAATTATTGAAGAAATGTTTGATTGTATTGAGGTATCATGCAATGACCCTAAAACAAGCAAAGAGGAATCACAGATTATAGATGAAGATGTCACACCTAAAATTCCAAAATTCACAACTAGATACCATTCAAAGGAAGATATCATTAGAGATTAGAGTAGTAGAGTTTTGACAAGATCTAAAGAAAAAAGTTTAATAGTTGATGAAGAGGTATGTTTACTTTCACAAATTGAACCTTTAAGTGTTGAAGATGCATCCAATGATTCAGATTGGTAGAAAGATATGAAAGAAGAATTAGATCAGATAATAAAAAATGATACATGGGAACTGGTTCCTAGACTTTGTGACAAAAATGTAATTGGAACAAAGTGGATATCCAAAAATAAGATAAATGAAGAAGGTGCAGTGGTAAGATACAAAGCAAGAATGGTATGTAAAGTATATGCGTAGAGAGAAGGAATAGACTACACTGATACATTTTCCCCTGTGAGAAGACTGGAAGCTGTTAAATTGTTTTTGGCATTTGCAACATTCAAGAACTTTAAATCATCTCAAATGGATGTCAAGTCAGCCTTTCTGAACGGTGACTTGAAGGAAGAACTTTACATAGAACAATCTAAAGGATTTATTTTATCAGACAAACTAGACATGGTATGCAGAGTAAAGGAAGTCCTTTATGGACTTAAATAGACCCCAAGAGCTGGGTATGAGAGACTTGATGGTTACTTAACCAATATTAGATTCAAAAAGGGAGCAATAGATTCCAACTTATTCATGAGAGAGACTCCTGATGGACTACTACTTGTTGCTATCTTTTTTGATGACATTATCTTTGGAGGTAATGACAAGCTTAGTATAGGATTCACCAAAGAGATGCAAAGTGAGTGTGAAATGAGCATGATTGGACCTATCAAATATTTTCTTGGATTGAATGTAAAACAAATAGACAAAGGCATATTCATAAATCAATCTAAGTATGTGAAGGAGATATTGAAGACTTTCAAAATGGAAGATTGCAAACCAGTAAGCACTCCCATGATAACATGAAGAAATATTTCTAAATTTGATGATTCCACAATAGTTGACAAGACATTATACAAGTCTATGATTGGAAAAATCATATATCTTACTCAATCTAGACCAGATATTTCTAATGTAGTTGGAATTGTTGGAAGATTTGCAGCTGAACCTAAACAAAATCACCTAATGGAAATAAAAAGGATATTCAGATACTTAAAGGGGACTATAAACTATGGTTTATGGTATCCTAACTCAGAGAATATACAACTTCATGTGTATACATATGCAGATTGGGCAGGTTGTGTTGATGACAGGAATAGTACCTCAGGAGGAGCAATATTTCTTGGAGACAGGTTGGTTAGTTGGACAAGCAAGAAGCAAAATTGTATCTCTCAGTCAACATCAAAAGGTGAGTATGTTGCAGCAACATTAAATAGTTCAAGAATGGTTTAGATCAAACAGATGATTAAAGACTTTGGTATTCAAATTGATTATCCTATTTTTATTCACTATGATAACACTAGCACTATCAATGTGTCAAAGAACCCTATGATGCACGCAAAGACAAAACACATTGAGATCAAATATCATTTTCGAAGAGAAAAATTTGCAGACAAAGAAGTAAATTTGGATTATGTGAGCACTAAAGAACAATTAGCAGATATTTTTACAAAGCCTTTATCAAAAGATACTTTTGAGTATCTCAGGGAAAAGTTGCGAGTAATTCCCTTTCCTGAGTCTGATTAGAATTTGTAGCAAGAGCATTAGTCCTTGGTGACTGATGAGTGGTTGACTACTCTACTTATGGAGTATTACCTATGCTTAATTGTTTTTGGCACCCTTTTCCATTGATGTCAAAGGGAGTGTATATAGTTAGGGGGAGAATATACTCTAGGGGAGTATATAGTCATGAAAGTAAAAACACAGTCAGAGTAGCAGCAATGAAGAGAAACCTTTGATGAGGATATTCAGAAGATTGTAAAAAGAAATAGGATACTTTGGGTTGATGGTGTTATATCATATGTTGCCATGAATGTCAAAGGGGTAGATTGTTGGAGATTTTCTTCTATGCAAGTAGTTGATTGTATGTTTGTCATTGATGACAACATATAATATATAGTAGTGTCCTGTGAGCAATTATCAGTAAAGATATTTTGGAGCCTTGCGCATTTACATCTATTTTGTAGACATTTTTTGGATGTAATTTTCATACACGCAAATTTAGATATGCAGTTTCAGTTGAGTTATGTTAATCTATTTTGGTAGTTATAGTTTCTGGAGATTATCTGTTAAGAGTCGATGTATTTACATTATTTCTTGAGTTGTGCCTAACTTCAGGATATGCGTGTTTGTATTCATGTTTAGTTATGAGTTAATGATTATTATCCAAAGGTGCTAAATGTGTTTCAACATAAGTGTGATGTTTGAGTTAATTTGGTAGAGCTAACTATATGAAGCGACACATCTATTCATTTTGAGTTGCGCAGTCCTAACTTTGAGTGCATGATTAGTTAAGATGACAAGGAAGTTACTAAAGTGTTTCCTACAGCCTTCATGACCTTATCCTTGGGGAAGATACATATAGAAGTTCAATTGTTATTGCAAAGTGTGAGTGAAGTGAGAAAGGAATAAGACAGAGCAGAGCAGAAAGTTAGATAGTAAAGCTACATCATTCATCAATTGACGATATATGTGAAGAATCAGAAGAAGATTACAATTCACTGGAACTAATCAAGATAACAGGTCTACAAAAATAGTTCATTTTCAAATATAGTGTATATATTCTTTACAAAATGTTGTAGCCTTTACCATTTGAGCAGTGAGCTCTTGGACAATGAGTCCTCACCCCTAACAGGGTTATTTGTAAAAGACTCCTAACAGGGTCCAACCTTTGACCAGGTCTCTGTACTTATTGCATTGTAAAGACCAACTCCTAAGAGGGTTGCAAGACCTTCTAACAAGGATCATTATAAACTAGTACAGTTATTTGTGGGTGCTAATTCCCACTGGGGTTTTTACCTAATTTGGTTTTCCCTGTTACCAAAATTGTGTTGTTCATTTTTGTGTTATCTTGTTGAGTTTATGTTTAAAGTTATTTTGTACTTAATTGGAAAAAGAATTGAATCTTGTAGATAACTGATTCACCCCTCACCCCCCCCCTCAATTATCTCTTGGGACTATTCCTAACAATTACATCATTATAAATCATAATCACATACATAAAGCATCACATCATTATATAGAACCATCACATCCATATATTACATCTATAGAAAATAAAATACCCATATATAATATTTCCCATACATTATCCACTTAATTAAGGCATCTATCTAAGCATCTATATAGGCAAAACATTCATATGCATCCATACATAAGAATAAAGAGTAAACTAAAATGCATCCATATATACTACATAGAAATTTAGAAAAGCATGCATTTAACCATATACAATGCATCCATCAAATGTATCATGGCATAATCATATCTCATCAAAATCATAAATTCCATGTATATTGACATCAAAGAAGAATAAATCATAAGTATCAAAAGGAGGGGGTAAGGTCTATAAAATGTCTAAAATCACAGTGTCTATCAAATGTCCACATAAAGATACATCAAGAGTCCATCATACAAAAAAGGGATACATATGTTTGTCATCAAATATCTAGGCATGACTTCCTCTTGACTTTGTAGATCTCATCATCAAAGTACCACCTGCACCTGTATATGTACCTTGGGCATCTGTCAAAGGTCCAACACCACCATATATACCTCTTCCTACAGTTGGTTCCCTCAAAGGCCTAGGATATGGAATTATAATCCCATGGCTAGTCTAACCTCCCTGACCACTATGACCATGCCTAGATGCCTGAGAAAAATATGGAACATGTCTATTTACAAGAACCACTACATAATATGCACCACAATAATAAGTCACTTGAGATGTCACCTTTGTCAACTCTCTGATATAATCACAAGTAACACCATGTGCTATTTTCTTCTCGATACTCCATGATAAATCCTTAGTAGCACCCCAATGCTCCATCTCATGATCCCTCTCTTATTGAGAAACTGCTAAATCTGCCCTAGTAGTAACCAACTCACCTTTAAGAGCCCGAATCCATGATTGTAGTAAAGTAATGTCTGCCTGAGCAGTAACTATATCCCCACATAATATTTGTATCTCTTGAACTGGGAAACTCCTCTATACAATTAGTATTCCTCTATGCACATCCTCTACTGGATCATGTACCATACCTGACCTAGCTTTGCAGGAAACCCACCCCTAATCTAGAAATACCACTCTCCTCCTCTCGGCATAAAATCCTCAACCATAACCTCCTCAGTAACCACCATCACTTCCACCATGACCACAATCATATGCCCATTCCCATCATCATATCCTCTATGGCCACCATCCCCATCTCCACCTGCATCTCACCTAATAACTCTATCGCCTCCACCTGTATCTTTCCCAATAACTCTACCACCTCTCCTCCTCACTAGTCTAACTAGGACATCCTTAGATCCTACATCCTCCTCATCTCTGGCATCTCTCCATCTCCCTCCATATCTCACCTATCACCAAGGATGTTCATCATCCTCATCACTCTCCAAGGGAGGCACTGGCTCATTTTTTGAAGTCAATCGTGGAAAGGCATGTTCTAAAACCAACTGTGTATACTTTTCAGCCAAGCTAGAATTTATGAAATCATCCAAGTAATCTCAAGTTACTAGTGCTAGTATGCGGAAGACATCCCAAGCTGCCTCACACAATGCACATGGTCCCCAGGTAGATTTCTTCTTCTGGGTGTGTGCATACATGGCCAATTTATATGGCATACCTTGAGTACATCCAAATTGTCACCATACTCTAGTAACAATGATTCTTTCAATTATATAAGGAGTGTGACCAATCAACCATCTAGATGTAATCATGTACACAAAACCTCTTGATGATTCTCGCACCACTCGTCGTATCCCAGATAAGGTCTCCAACATGCAGTATCCAAGTCATCAATCTAGCATCATGAATACTCCAACTTGTCCAACTGAGGCTGGAAAATTAGACCACTATATCCATATATGAAGGGATGACCCTCCTTTTATACTCTCTCTACTATCGGATGTGTCACTAGGAGATGCTCCCAAACCCAAATGTGAAGTACAATGGCACCAGTTTATAAGGATTTTGGAGGATCATATACCACCTGATGTAGCTCATGGTATAGATGGGCCAAATTACATGAAACTTAGGAAAATTTTCATGGTCTCCTAATCATATCCTCTAATAATCTTCCCCAGCCAACATGAAATCCATGTGATCTCCTATCTTGCATTAGGAACCATCCAATCAATGCTGCTAAAACTGAAGCTAGTGGAGCATGTCTCCGCATCATATTATCCCAAGTCATAGTATATCCTATGATTTTCTCATCCTCAAATACCCACCGATTTCTTGGCCCATCATCTATTAGATTGAAGTACACCAGCTCTCCCATCACCAAAATCCTTTATATGCGGTACACATCCTCTGGTGTGATGGTCATCTCTCTAGTATGAAAATGAAAAGTGGTGTGGTCATTATACCACCACTATGCTAAGGTTGTCAATCAAACCCTATTCAATCTAATCTAGGGCATATTTAAAAGGTATCCAAAACCATAATGTTTAATCACTTGTATCTCCTCATGAGACAAAAGCTCAATTATGGAAAAGGGTTTAGAGTATTGAACCCTCATATTATAGTCATGCATCAAACATTAATATCAAATTAATCATCAAATGTCAATCACAACATCTTAATATCTACTTTCTCATATGAGATTTACATGATCTTGGCAAGCACTTTAACTATTTTTCTCCTCTATATAGTGAGGAAAAAAATCATCATCTATCCTACCCTATTGATTTGACATCAATACAACATTAATCTATTATTGATTATTCTACACTGACTGACATAATCATGACATCATCATATTTTACCCTAAATCTGTTCAAACAAGAATATGTATTCTATCAAGCAATCAACATCTTTGGCGACACAACATACATATCAAGAAATCACACGCTCATCACAAAAATAGAGGCATCATAAAAATTATCAAGCACATCAAGGTATTACACAAAGAAGTTTTAAATCTCACCACAAAATCATCTCAATCGGTAGCATGACTATCACAATGATGTACACTCAAACAAGAGATCACCACGCAAATTAAGATATTAAGGACGGGGCTATTATTTATAGATAAAAAATCAATATACTTACCAGTGTTGATGCTACCTTGCACTTGGTGTGTGAAGCATCGTACACGGGGTGTGATGCCTCACATCCAATATGTGAATCATCACACATGGGGTGTGATGGCTCACATCTAGTGTGCAAAAATTCACCACACAATGTGGGGCTTCACACCCCAAACTGTGACCTACATAAAAACCACACCCCAAGCATTAAAAATGACATTTTTTTGCATGTATGCGACTAAAAGAATACAAAATGGAATCCAATGTATTTAAAAAAATCATGGAGAAGCATCAAAGATTTTAAAAAACCCACATCCAATTTTCAAAATAAAAATCCTAGCTAATTGAATCAATCAAAATTATACAATAAAAGATGGTTTTTATGACACATAGCGGGGGACCATAATGTTGGGGTCTCTGATACCGAAACACTCTCTCAAATCGGTGGTCTACCACTGGAATCACCATCTCCTCAGATAATCTTCTTCTCCACCACAAACGATCAAACAAGTTCACCAAAATGACCATGAGAAATAAAATGCAAAAGTTACCTTTTAAAAAGTTACTTTTTGCAAAAGTGGGTATTTTGATGGGATTCTTTTACCAACTCGGAAGATTATTAATTCAAACTTACCTAGGGCATTTTTATAATTATTGAGTTCACTATTTATCAGGATTTAAATAAAAAATGATTAAATTGAACAATTTTTTGAATGTCAATAAATGTTTTTTTACTAAACTTGAATATGTTCAAAATCATTTTGATTTTAATCCCGAGGGGGCATACTGGCACCAAAGTGCATAATTTTGCAAAATGGATCACTTCTTAAAATCATGGACATCGGACATGAGGTATTCTTTGAACCAATGCACTTCTCGCATTGCTTCAAAGAGGGGCATTTATATACCCTAAAATGGGTCAACAAAAGTGAAAGAAAAAATCAAGCAAATACAAGCCATTTTGAATTATTTAAGATCAATAAATCAAATAACTAGGTAGTTGAATTAATCATTTAATTACTTAGCTCACTAATTGACTAAATTCAATTTAATAAATAAATCATGCCTAAAATAATTAATTATTTTGAATTAATTAATTCCTAATATTCCTCACCCACCACTACGTGATGAAAAATCACTCAACCATTGGGGAATGAGGAAAGCAAGAACATAGATCACCAAAAGGCTTTTCTATCTTGACCACTCAATCTTGTCCACTCAAAGGGGACACACCACTCATCCTTAACCTCAACCATGCTTTGACCATGCTTATCTTAACTTACCCCCTACACATTGGAAATCCTATAAATAGGAGGCATAAACATGTACAAATCACAACTCACATCTACTTACCTCTAATTTTACATAAAGCATCATAATTCATCCATTTTTGAATAGATTTGAGCATTTAAAAGAGGAATTTATCTTAATTTTCCTATAGTTGCATCTTAGATCCATATTTTTATCGTTTAGCATAACTCTTATTCTAGGGGTTGTCACTTTAGGATTTCTTTACAACTAAGAGCACTCTTTAGTCCTTCTAGCTAGAGATCCATGAGATGCTCTTGATTTGATTTCATTTTTGAATTGATTAACTAGTTAGATCATTGATTCAATTTGAATGTATGTCAAACTAATGTTTCATGCAGGTTCACACACACATACAAAGAAATATATTTGTAGAACTGAGACAAAATACATCCTCTGAAATGTTGATTACAATTCACTCCTTTAAATGTCATAAATTGACTTCATTATTTATCATCTACCCTTTTGGGCCTTCAAATTTACACCACACATCATACATAACCACTTATCTAACAAATTATAGTCCATTAAAAAAAATGATCATATATATAGCACAGTAAACAATTACATTATTTATATCATCCTTATAGATGAAACATGTAAAACATAAAAAGTTAGACCAAAACATTCTCTCCAATATATTGTGGAAAGAAAAAAACATGTGAAGCACCACACCATGTCAGTACACCACCCTAGTACACCAAAATCATTGCCTTCATCAATGTATGCTACTACTTGGTCCCAAACTACTCAAGTTGGCTCCAAAAGATAAAGCCAGTAATAGAACAAGTACAAATCATCATGTAGACCACAACACCTTGCACTTAAAAAAATATCATCATTTGAAAACCAACAATAACATATTTTAGATATGAAACACAAAATCTTTAAAGGTAGACAAATACAAAGTATTCCATCAACCACGTACACTAAAACAACACAAACTAACACTTCGAACTTTACCAAATCTTTTGTAAAAGTTTAAAAAAATTGAAACCTCAGATATAAAATCTTTATATATTAATAAACACCATACTATAAATGTAAGCCATTATGATATAATACACTGGAGCAAGGTGAACCAAAATACCGATACTTTATTTGTCATACTATTCACCAAAACAATCATTCTTAGAAAAAAGATAATTCAAAGACCTTGTCATCATTCCAAAATAGACATCCATTATCTATATACACCCTCTCTAATCATTACTAGCAATATTTCCACATCAAAGACAACAATTATGAAATATCTTGATACATCAACATTCTAGAAACATCAAGTACACGTCTGAATTCATACTTTTGGACCTCATTAAACATTAGTTTGACATCAATAAAAAAACTAACTCATATTGTAACAAAACAAACATATTTCCATCACCTAGCTCCAATTTCTATATCCTCATTAAAACCCAAAAAATTGACACCCAAATCCATTATTGTTAGAATAATTGAGATGTGGGGGGGGGGGGGGGGGGGGGGGGTGAATCAGTGACCTCAAAAATTAATCCAAAAGGTCCAACCAAAACTTATATCTTAAATATAATACCTTTAGTTATCTTTCAGTCCTACAATATGTATGCCTTTAAATATTCTTAACAAATATATACTGCTCGGTAAGATATACTATTTATCTTTTTCAAGCCTTTACCGAGTAGTAGCAATTAAACTTAGTGTTTACCGACTAATCCAGTTTTAGTAATGTATGAATTAAAATATCAATGCAATGAAAGAAATACACATTGTACACATGGATTTTAACGTGGAAACCCTATTAATGGAAAAACCACTTGGGACCGGTAACCCAAAATTTTCACTCTTCTGAAGTGAGCTTGGTGAAGAGCCAACCCTGTTAAAGGTTACAAACACACTGTTAATTCCAACCTTGTTAGAGGACTCAAAACTAACAGTTTTTCTTTTGACCTAGCATTCACTATTTTGTCAACAAGAAGACCTTTTGACACTCTTGATTATCTCAATACAACAAGGATGGTTAAATCCCACTCGGTTAAGAGATTTTTTGAATCAATGGTTAAACTAAAAAAGTAAATGATCTGTTCAATAATACAACTTTAACTTGAAGATTTTCAGATCTATTATTAGTCCAATAATACCTCTCTGATCAATATTCTCTTCAATTCCTTTTCTCCCCTCTTTTTTCTTTCTACTCGGTGAATGCTCTTTCTTATGTTTCTCGGTGTCTGTAGAATTATTGGCTCTGTTCTTCAGCCTATATGATCAGATGTGCATGAATACTTCTATCTTCACCATAATTATATTCAACATTCCTCTCTTTACAATGAATTACTTGTCTCTTTATATAGACATGATTTAGCCATTAAATCTTCTTTTTTTCATCATAGATCACTTTCTTGATCTATAAAGCTCACCATGCTTGCTTTAATCTGTAAATCTCTCCTTTAGATTTATTCCACAAATCTGTCCTTGTTATCTGTGTTTTAAATATCTTTTTTTTTTTTTTTAGTTTAACTGATCGATGAAAATAAAGCAATCAATAAGTTAACTCTAAATATAGCTCCTTTTTGTTCTCTATCTTCAGTTCTGATCGGTGATCAACTCTAGTTAGCTCAGTCATTGAATCTAGTTGTCCTTGATAACAACTTCAGTTATGCTCGGTTACTGTGGTGTTCGGTATACACTATGAATTTCTCAATGACACTTGCTCAGTTTATACTGTCAGTCGGTGTACATTGTCTGTCAGTGTTTACTATCACTTGGTGTACACTGTCACTCTCTGTATACTGGCCTTTTATGTTTTTCCGATAACATAAAATTTATCTCTTTAGCTCTTGAAGTTTATGATAGTATGTGTATGGAAAATCAGATTATATCAAGTTGACATCATTGACAATATAATACATTAACTTATTTAATGTCTTGCATTCACTTTTTCATCTCGATGATCATCAACTTATCATCTTCAAATATTTAATCAGTTACAGTTCATCAATCTCTCCCTTTGGCATTGTTGGAAACACAATATGAAATATTCCATATCATACCAAACTTATTATTCTATAACAAATTCAAATATCTAACTCTCTGTAAGCTCTTCTACCTTAGATTTTATTCTTGCAGAGTGATGTCCCTTTCTTCATTCCTGATGTAGAGTGGACAGCCAAAAGCCTCAAAAGGACATAAAAGGACAATGTATCCTTCAATACCCCCACCTCCAAGAGGCAAAAGTGCCTTACACTTATCACAAGTTTAGGAGAGGCTTGGATCTAGGTTATCACAACCTACTACCCACAGGGCAACCTACTCACTAGGTTCCACCAAGCCTAGAACACCAATTCCCAATGATTGGCTATAGTGCACTTATACCAAAATATCAACAATACCCTATAAAATGACTCCAAGAACCATGGGTGACTTACACTCATGGATGTGGCCTATTTAGGTCCCTAAGAAAAGGATTCCATGATCATATTCAACATATGTAACCTTTTCAACATAGTTTCTTTGGAAACCCTCCTATTGGCTTGTAGCCTTTTCTCGAAGGATTTTTTCTCTTAAACAAAATACTTCCACATAACCCCTTGAAAAAATTAGGGATTCAGATACACTTTATGGCCTAAGTTCTTATAATTAAGCACCAAAACATGAAGGTTAAAGGAAGGCATGATAATACACAAAAATGCTACTACAATTAGGCCTAATTAGGTCTGCACTTACACTACAAGTGCTATTTCCTTGCATCCAATGCCCAAACCAATACTTGGATCATGTGAGGGAATGTATAAGGGTCTTCTAAACCTATTTTTAGGTCATGACGAATCCCGAAACAAAATTTATGTAGACTATCCTAATTCAGTGATTGGTGCACACATGGACATGTACACCTAGGGCATCATGGCAAACCCATCTCCCTGCACTTTTAAAAAACCAACCTGCATATTCTTAAATTACATTGAAAATTATTTAATTTCACCAAGGGGCATTAGATTCCCATGGTGGAATCGAAGAGAAAACACAATCACAAGTGAAACCCTGATTTAGGGCCTACAATCCAGGGCAAGAGGAGTAAAAATAAGATAACTTTCAATGGAAAGAGTATTATACCATGAGACTAAGTTAAAAATAAATATAATTCACAGGGATACCTTAATCAGTCATCCTTTCCCTCAAATTATTCTGTACCTATCTGTACAAACTGATTGTTCCTCGAGAATACAGGAAAATGGTTCTTTTTATTGATTGAATGCCAAAAATTACATCAGATTAACCTACCACCTTCCTATAAGGTCTTTTTTAGGCACTCCCAATGGTTACATCTCATGTTTTAACTAACTATCCATTTGGGAGTTGATTTACAACTTTTTGTCAAAAGTTGCTAAAAAGTTGTTTGACAACTTTTGAGCAACTTTGCAAGATTTTGCAACTTTGCATTCTAAGTGACCAAACTTGGTTCAAACTAGATGTTATGATCCCTAATGGACCAAAAAATTTTAAAAAAATAAAATAATAATAATTTAACCTTTTACTAAGGTTTGGGACACTTCTTGACCAATATTTGACCAAGGGTTTATAGTTGCCAATCTTGGAACTAGGTCTTACAAAGATGTGCCCAATATGAAACCTTTTATTCTAACAAGATCTAGAGGCCACTAAGACCTTCATGGAACCCTAAGTGCTAGGGTTCTCCTTCACCATACTCCCCATGAGGTTTTGAACTCAAGTTCCCACTTGAGGTTAACTGATCAAGAGTGATGCCATGGTGCTTAATTTGTTCCTCTGTCATCCAGGTAGCATCAATGTTAGGGAGTCCTTTCCACTTGACCAGGTATTTTATATACTTTTGTTTCCTTGTTTTCTTTAGTAATTTGGACTCCAGGATTGTTTCCAAATCCACTAGTTTACTTTGTGGAAGTTTTGTGACATAGTCTCCTCCATCCTCCTCACTTTGTAGATCTTGCATATTTATCATATCTGAAACACATTTATAAGGTGTTAGATCTACAATATTAAATATAGGAGAGATCAATAGGGTAAGAGGAAGGGATATCTCATAGGTATTTTCACCCATTTTTTTGAGGATGGTGCGTGGCTCAAATTTCTTCATGTGTATCTTTGAATATCTATCTTTAGGTAGTCTCTCTTTCCTTAGGTATGCCCATACCTTATCTCTAAACTGGAAATGGATCTTTCTTTTCTTCTTATCTACATGTGCTTTGTATTTCATGGTGGACTGTTGCAAGGTGTCTTTCACTTCTTCCTAAACTTTGGTGATTAGCTTTGCTAGATCTTCACCTTGTGCACTCACTTTGAAATCTAAAGGTAACTCTACCAAGTCTAGAGGACCCTTAGGATGTAATTCATAGACAGTTTGGAAAGGTGTCTTTCTTGTGGACCTATTCAAGGAGTCATTAAAAGAAAATTCTTCTTGGGGAATTATCATATCCCAACTTTGAATGTACTAGTTTGTAAGGCATCTTAAGATATTTCCAAGATACATGTTTACCACCTCTATTTTTCCATCTGTTTGTGGGTGGTATTCTAAACTGTAGGTCAGATTGGTGCCCAACTTCTTGAAAAGTATCCTCCAAAAGTGACCTTGAAACTTTACATCTCTATCAGAAACTATAGTTTGGGGTAGGCCATGGATTATAACCACTTCTTTGAAGAATAAGTGTGCAATGTGTGAAGCATCATTTGTGCTCTTACAAGGAACAAAATGCACCATTTTACTAAATATGTCCACTATGAAAAAAATATTATCATAACCTTGTCTTGTTCTTGGTAAACCCAATAAAAAATCCATGGGGATGGACTCCCATGGTCTAGTGGGTATAGGCAAAGGCTGATACAAGCCTTGATTAGTGGATACTCCTTTAGCTTGCTGATAAATGGAACATGATTCAACAAATTTTCTAACATCGTTAGCCAACTTTGGCCAAAAATAACTTCTCTTTACCAAGTCTATGGTCTTGTCTATGCCAAAGTGACCTCTCATGCCACCATAGTGCTTTTCTCTGATTATGTTTGTTCTCATGGAACACATAGGGATGCATAACTAATCCCCCTTAAACAAAAGGTTATTCTGAATCAAAAAGTCAAAAAAATCAGTATGATACCTGTGTGCTAAAAATATGTCACACTTCTATGAGTCATTGTATTCAAGATTTCTCAAGAATGAGATCTTGAATGGTGACTCATAGCTCTCTATTCATGGAGTGCAAGGGTTTATAATGGAGGCCCTCAGATTGACCTAGTTTGTGCCCATGCAAGTACACCATAAAATGAGAGATTCAAAGAGGAAAAGAAAGAGTGCTAGTCTCCATGATCATCAAGTATGCATGCAAATGAAAGCTATTCTATATGATAACAATACAAGAAACAAAATTAATCTATATGATAACAATGTATGATTATTATATGAAAGGAAATACAAATGCAAGACTAATCTATGAAAGGAAACATGAATCTAATCTAACATGCAAGTGCAAAATTAATCTAAATGAATTTTCGTGGGGCATGAAAGAAGAAGACAAGAAGAGAGAAGTTGTAATATCCAAGCTCAAATGCCCAAATTCTCCTCCAAATTTGCTCTCCAAACTCCAGCATAACAATAGCATGAAATCTTCACCATCAAATGAGAATGAGAGGTTTTCTTATAAAGAGCAATGGACGGTAGAGATTAAGAGGCAAAAAGAAAATAAGCAATGGTGGAGATTAAATCTTGGTTGATCCATGTGCTCATATCTTCAAAAGGAAAAATCAAAGGCTATGATTAAGAG
>MU225256.1:1770613-1799448 GCA_018584345.1 Thuja plicata | reverse complement strand
GAACCATTATTATGGTTTATGTATAATTTTAGGGTTAGTTGCCAGGATTAGGTCTTGTGAAAGGGCATGTCTTTTCACATGAAACCTTTGATAAATATATTTATAGTGAAACATTTGTAACAAAAAATGGAGGGGATTTTCACGGCAAAAAGGGGAAAACTCTCCCGAATTACAAATTTGAACCTAATGTCCAAATTTTCAAATGCAAATGTCAGATAAGTGGTTTATGATTTTTGAGGTTATATAGTTTTTTTATTTTCAATTATTTTTTCGGATTACTCTGTGAACCAGGGTATCCTACTGTGTTCTTTCTTTGATTCATTTTTTTATGGTTAATTTGTACAATTTGAATAGTAATTGGAAGGTCTGTGAACCTGTCATTGTTCCTTTCGGGCTCTTAATTTGGGTTAAAATCAATAGGACTAATTGTATAAATTATTTTGAATTTGTGATTCAACGGAAGCCTGTAGGATGATGGTCTCACATTGCAGGAGTGAGTTACCTTAAAACCGTCTCTAACTATACATATGATTGAATGTAATCGACTCTATTCCCAATTTGGCATCAGGTACTGATCTCATTTCATTTGTAATTGTCATTTTTTTTTTCTGTAGTTTACATTTTTTACTTGATATCTCTCTTTACAAAGCATTCAATTAGGTTTTAGTAATACTTTTAAGCTTTAGTTTAGATATCACACTATTTAACAATTAGGATTTTAGGTTTATTTTCCTCCAAAGGATTGTTGACCCCTTTGGAAGGATTTTCTTATGTTGTCCATGTATTTGTGTAGTTAGAAACCATATTTTATTTAGGCCTACTAGCCTTGGCTCGATCGAGTCAGAATTGCAAAGGCACTTGTTTGTGCCTGTCAGTTGGCCTCAAAATAGTCCAACATTTTTTAGCACCAACATGTACAACATACATTAGTTTTCCAATCATAGATCTGTATAAGGTCTGATTTACCTCAGTTGTTTTGTCTTCCTTTGTCAATTTGCATCTGGTTTCCATAGGTGTTCCAACTGGTTTGGAGTCCTCCATTTTGAATATTTTCATAACTTCTTTGATGTATTTGGATTGTGTGATGTCGATGCCTTCATCCTATTGTAGAATATGTAGATGAAGAAAAAATTTGATCTCTCCAAACATTGACATCTCAAATTCTTTTCTCATTTCATCATTAAATGACTTTCATAACATATCATTACCTCCAAATATGACATCATCGAAAAATATCTAAGCAATCAAAATCTTATCATCAGTTTCTCCTTTCAAATATAGATTACTGTTATCACTTGGTCTAACAAATCCAATACTAATGAGATAAGAGTGAAGTCTTTTATACCATGCTCTCAGTTCTTGTTTTAATCCGTACAAGTCTTTGTGTAGTCTAAAAACCATGTTCCTCTTGTTAGGATCAACAAATCCTTCAGGTTGTTCAATGTATACCTCCTCTTCTAGTATTCCATTTAGAAATGCAATTGTTATATCCATTTGGTATACTTTGAATCCTTTAAAAGTAGCATAAGAAAGTAGAATTCTTACTCCTAGTCTAGAAATAGGTGCAAAGGTTTATCCATATTCAATACCTTCTTCTTGTGCATACCCTTTGCATACTAGTCTTTCTTTGTTTCTTGTGACTTCTCCATTCTCATTCAGTTTGTTTCTAAAAATCCATTTGGTCCCAATGACATTTTTGTCACTTGATCTAGGTACTAATGTCCATGTTTTGTTCTTCTCAATCAGTTCAATCTCTTCATTCATTGCACTAACCCATTCTTGATTTTCAAGTGCAGTATTATGAGATTTAGGCTCAAAATCACAAATCAAACATCTAGTGTTAGGTAACTTACTTCTTGTTCTCATTCTAGCTAGGAATGTCTCCAATGATCTGGTCCTGTGGATAGTGTCTTCTGACATATTTAGCAAGTATAGTTTCATATCTCTATTCATCATTTTGTTCATTACTTTGACCTTCATTTTGATCTTCAGTATCACTCGGTTCACCATTGTGAGAATTTTCTTGATTCTTGGTGTGTGTAGCTTAATGCTCAGTTGCATTATTTTGTCGCTCGCTAGTGTTACACTGTTGCTCAAGAAAAGTGTCAGGTTCTTCAATGTAGACAAGTCTTTTGTAATCTTCCAGTTCCTTTCTTCTTTCCTCATCATTTTTCTCAGCAAATTCATCCACTTTAACATTTGCACTTTCAATTATTTTTTTAGAAGATTTGTTAAGTGATTTATAATATTTTCTTTTGGTAGAATATCCTAGAAATATTCCTTCATCACTTTTAGATTCAAGCTTTCCATTTCTATCATCTTTCAATATATAACATTGACTTCCAAAAATTCTAAAGTAACTCACATTTGGTGTGTATCCATACCATAGCTAATAAGGTCATGTCTTATTGGTGTCTTTATTCAATTGAACTTTGTTCAGTGTATATACAACAGTACTGATAGCTTCTCTCCAGAAAGTTTGTGTGATGCCTTTTTCAATCATCAGTGTTTTTGCACAATCAACAATTGATCTATTTATCCTTTCAGCAATCCCATTTTGTTGTGGTATTCTCTGTGCAGAAACATGTCTTATAATTCTATTCTCATTACAAAATTTACTGAATTAATCATAAATAAATTCTCCTCCTCTATCTGATCTTAAGCATTTCAATTGTTTTCCATTTTGGTTTTCAACTTTAGCTTTATACCATTTGAAAATCTTAAATGCTTCAGATTTCACTTCTAAGAAAATGGCAGTCATCATCCTAGAATAATCATCAACAAATAGAATGAAGTATCTATCACCATAATATCTCTTTTTTCTCATTGGTCTACATAAGTCAATATGGACTAACTCTAGAATAGAATTAGATGTGTATGTTTTTCTCTTGAAACTAAACTTTGTCATTTTTCCTTTTTGACGATTCTTGCACATGATATGGTCAATTTTTGACATACTCGGTAAGCCTCTTACTTTTATTTTTTTCCTTATCCTAACCATGTTGTCAAAATTCACATGACATAACCTTTTATGCCACAACCAAATGTCTTCATTTCTAGCCACTAAAAAAGTGGTCTCAATATTATCAAGATAGAATAGGTTACCTTTTGTTTGTTCACTAGTACCGATCAACATTTCTATTCCATTATAGATATTTTCCTTTTTGTTCTCAAATGCAACTCGGTGTCCTGTGTTATTCATCTGTGAAACAATCAATAGATTATAGTTAAGTCCTTTCACCCAATATGCATTTTCACATCTGATCAGATTATTCAGCATGATGGTTCCTTTTCCTTCAACTGGGAAAGGTGAGTCATTACCCATCCTAATTGATCCACCATTATAATATTCAGAAGTTTCAAAATTTTCCTTATCTCCAGTCATGTGGTGAGTACAACCACTATCAATAATCCAAACATCATTTTTGCTAACTTTAGAAATGAGTGCAGTTTCAACATACCTTTCTTCTTCATCTGAATCATCCTTCATAGCAACGAATACTACCTCAACATCCTTATTAGACTCGGTGTTAGTATTTTTAGCTTTGTTCTCAACCAGGTAACAATTCTTCTTTCATTTGTCCTTTTAGTCAAAGTTATCTTTTCTATCAGAGTGTCGATTGCTTCTATAGTCTCGGTGATCACTTCTGTCAAAATTATTCTCATAAGATTTGTCATTTTTTCTTTCATCCTTTCTCTTGTTACGACATCTAACAACAAAATGTCTAATTTCTTTGCAATTAAAATAGACCAATGGTAATTTACCTTAATATATACCTTTGCCTCTTTGCAATCTTCTATCCATTAGTGCTTCAATTTCATCAAGTTCTTGTTTATCACTATCACTTTCACTATCATTTCTCATAGTGTGTTTGTGACTAGATTTTCTTATTTTTAGAGAAGATTTGAATGCATACTCAATAGTTGGTAAGACACTATTGTCATAGTTGTTCATCTCAAATGAAATAAGTCTACCAATCAAACTATCAAGAGTAACATTCTTATTTTCTACTGCTCTCATTTCTTGAATTACATATATGATAATAGCATAAATAGGTAGTAAGGTTATCATAATTTTACTTACAACTATTTCCTCCTCAAGTACTCCTTCTACTCCATGAATAGCATTAACAACTTCTTTGATTATGATACTATATTGAGTGATGTTCTCTCCTTCTTTGATTCTTAGGTCATCAAACTATCATCTTAGGCTTTTAGCTTTATCTCTCAGCACATTGGTGTCTCCTCCATGTACTAGCTTGAATTTGTCCCACATTTGCTTTGTAGTAGTGCATGATTTGACATCTTCAAATTCAACATCGGAGAGTGAAGAAGCAAGTTCTATCATCATAGAATTGTGTTCATGTTTATCTCTCAATTGATCAAAGGTCAAAGGTCCAATAGGTGTAGCATATTCAGTATCCAAGTATTGTGTGACATCATTTCCAATACTTGATAGATGGAGTCTTATCTTGCTTTTACATGATGCAAATTTGTCTTTGTTCAACTTAGGCACATCCCTTTTAATCATCTTGTGATCTTTAGCTTCAGTCTTTAAACTCTCTTCTAAGCACCAAAGCTCTGATACCAATTGTCAGAATAACTAAGGGAGGGGTGAATCAGTGGCCTCAAAAATTAATCCAAAAGATCCAACCAAAACTTATATCTTAAATATAATAGGGTATATGCACCAAGATGGGGGACCAAAAAGGTGCCAAATACCTTTTTGGTCCCCATACACACATAGGGTGCAAACCCTATGGCTTGGATTACCCAAGACATAGGGAGCACACCCTATATCTTGCACCTCCCTATGGTTTGGGAAATTTAAACCATAGGGTGTGTGCCCTAATTTGTTTTATATAATGTTTGGGCAGCCACTTTTGTGGCTTATTTTCTTTACCCAAACTTGCGGCTTCTTATTTTTCTCTCCATAACAGTGTGTACGTGATTCATTGTGGGGTTTTCTCCATCAAATTGAAGCAAAGAATGGCTCCATGACATCATCAAGGTCAAACCGAAAGAAGAGGTAAGTGATTCTACAAGCATGTATGTTATTTGTATTGAAATTTAGGTTTAATTTTTAGTTTTCAATCAAATTTGATTGTCAAAGTTTATTGTCTTAAATTTTATGTTTAATTAGACTTTTAAAATATATTTTCTTTTAATTGCCAGGAAGCTATGATCTCCCCACAGAAAATCCTCACCCAAACCCTCCATCTTATCCTCATGAACAAATAGATGCTGAAAATAACCAAGAAAATGAATCCCAACTTCCCTCACCAATCGAGAAACCTCCTCTTGGAACACATGAAAACTTGATAAACCAAATAGAAAGAGGGAAAACACAAATATAATCTTTAATTAGGAGGTTAAAAGATTCTATTGGTACAAATCCTAGAAGGGAAACACTTTCAAAATCATTAGAATTAATCTTGACCCACGTAGGTTCAGTTAGTGGGCAACTAAATTTATGGCACGAAAAAAGAGAACAAAAATAATATTATGTAAATAAATTATCATATGAGGACATTAAAAAAAATCACAAAAGCCAACATTTGCAAACTCTTTAAAAATGGGGAAATTGAAACTCTTAAACCTACAACAAGGATCTCAATTCATTGGTGCTTGAATGAAGATAATAAAACAAAATTTTTGGACAGATGGTGGATGGTCTTTGATTCCCCTCCATGTAACAATCATGAGGTTCCTATCTATTTCCTGAGGAACCTCTATTGTGAGTTTGTCTTGAAGGAAGTGCGAAATTATTTTTACTTTCTAGAGTCTCAAGGTAGAGGTGGGGGGTCATTATTTGATATACCTATGGCACATCGTGACCCTAATGCACCTAGGTTTCCCAATGGCAAGCCACAGGTGGATCATGTTAGTATTCTTTTCAATGTGAAGGAACATGTGGAGGTGGACACACTAGGTATGATTAGTGCTCTAACACAAACTCTCATTCAGTGCGTCATTTCTCTAGTTGAGGGTGACCATGATCAATCTGTGAGGGGTCATTTTTTGTCATTCTTGTGGATCCATGTGCACATTTGGTACTGCCGAGAGAGAGGAAGAGGATGATGGACTGATGATTGATGATTTTCTCAATGCAACATTTGGCATTGATACACAGGTAAATATTTGCAAGTTCATTAAATTTATTTGATCATATTTCATTTTTAAATGAATGAATTTAATTTAATTAGTATCTATTATTTATGATGAAAATTCAGGGAAAGAGTATCGGTTGTAGTGGGAATGATCACCCAGACCCTTTAGACTCTACCATGTCAACTCCACAAGTATGTATTGAATAAAATATTTTTTAAGTATACATTTGATTATTCTATAATTATATGGATGTTTGTCTCATAACTTATTGTGCATGTACATTAGTTCACTGTTGGACCATCAATGTTGACTTTAGACAGCGAAGGGCCTCGTTCACATTTTGTTGAGGTATGTTTATTTGAATGTTAATTTGATTTAGTTGATTATATTTAATTAATAAATGAATGAATAACTAAATTAGTAGACAAACTATGATCAAAATCCAGAGTCAAATTTGTCATGACAATGACCCCATTCCTTCACCTGGCTTTGTGATGACATCATTTATTCCACAGGTATATATATAATAATGAATTATAATTAACAAGACATTGGTTTGTTCTTATATTAATGGTTGTCTTATAAATTACCATACATGTGCACTAGTTTGATGTTGGAGCTACAACATCGACACCACACACTGAAGGATGTGGTGGCACCTTCACAGAGGTATCATTTATTAATTAGTGGGGTTGTAAAATATTATAGGTATTATTGATAACTACATAATACTCTTGTTGTTTTATTTTTAGTTAATGACAACAAAGACTCCTTTTGTTTGTGATAGTTTGAACCGTGGCGTAGCTGCAGCTATAGCTAGTTCTAATGCATTGACCGAGGTATGAAAGAGATTACTTAATTAGAATAGTTATTTTAATAGTTTGTATTGAAATTTTTAATGATATTCATGTGTGTATTTTAGATATTATTCTAGTCATTTTTGTAGGGACTCATTACTCCATATCGTCAGCATGCCTCTTCGGTAGATGTACATAGTGACTATTTGTTAGCGGTAAGAAAATACTCTATTTTATGTCATCCTATAAATAAATTCCTATGTATATTAATTATTGATGTTTATACTTTTTATTTTATCAGCTCAAGCTGCAAAAGAGTCTAGACAGGAGGACTAGTGAGCACACTCAGAAGAGTACTACATCTCCATCGACGTGACGATCAAAGACAACCTAGGAATTTTTTCTTCCCCTTCCGGGAAATGACTAGATTAGGGATAATCATTGTATTCCAATATGACATAAGTGGACATACTTTTTATATATTGTATAAGTGACATGTTTTATATCCATTTGGCTTTCATGATGCCAATTTAACTTTATTGGACATATTTGATATATGACATTATTGGACATATATATTTTTCTTCATGCTCTACGAATATATCATGTGTACTGAAGTAGACTACTTTATGTTTATGTGGATGTCTTATGCTTTGTAAATTGCTTATGTCTTATATTTATGTTTGCACTTGTATCTATGTATATTGTTACTGAATGATTCATACTTAATGAGAATATGCATATTTCATTTCATAAACCTAGACTTGTAATTTTCATTCCAACACCTTAATGAAATGATAATAGTTCATATAATATTAAAAAATATCAATCCTACCCAATTTTAATCCTATTGGAGCATTTTGACCACCTGGACCTATTTAGGGTACTACAAGAATGTTAAGGGATACACCAGTACATTGTGGTCCCAAATGTTTGAATGAGTTGTGAAGTATAAAAAGGTTATTCCTGGTATTTACATGATAAATTGAAGGTGCTAGCGGAGATGGTTCGATACCAGGACAAGCGATTTTCAAGATATGTAATGTTTCAGCTTTCAATTGTGCAACATTTCAAGTTTTTGTATCAACTGAGATTAGGTCAGAAAATGAAAATGGAAGTGAATCTCTAACATATGAGATACATTATGGTATACCTTCATGATATGGTCCTGTAGCACTTGACGAATTTTTGATACCCCTTGGGAGCTCTAAGAAACAGACTCCTGAATATCAGTAATTTTGTTGCCTGGTGCACCTTGAGGGACACTTGGCTCCATAGAGGTCAAAAATGTTTGAGCCTCTTCACCTCCATGATAGGGTCATTCACAGAATTCACCCAACATTTTGGAGCTATTGGCGGAGACAATTTTATGCCACAACAAGCGGTTTTCAAGATATGCAATGTGTCAGCATTCAACTGTGCAATATTGCAAGTTTTGGCATCAATTGAGATTGGGTCAGAAAATGAAAAAGGAAGAGAATATCCAAAAACTGAGATAGGTTATTGGAGGCCTCCATGACAAAGTATTGTAGCACTTGACAGATTGTCAATACCCCTTGGGAGCTCTGAGAAATAGACTCATGAATATTGGCAATTTTGTTGCCTGGTGCACCTTGAGGGACACTTGGCTCCATAGCGGTCGGCAATGTTTGAGCCTCTTCACCTATGTGATAGGCTCATTCCTAGAATTCACCCATCATTCTAGAGCTTTTGGCAGAGATGGTTTGATGTCATGATGAGTGGTTTCCAAGATATGCAATGTTTTATCTTTCAACTGCGCAACATTGCAAGTTTTTGCATCAACCGAGATTGGGTCAGAAAATGAAAATGGAAGCGAATCTCTAAAATATAATATAGGTTATCATAGGTCTCCATGAGATGGTCCTATAGCACCTAAATTATTTTCTATACCCCTCAGGAGTTTTGAGAAATGGACTCCTGAATATTGGTAATTTTGTTGCCTGATGCACCTTGAGGGACACTTGGCTCCATAGAGGTCGACAATGTTCAAGCCTCTTTGCCTCCATGAAAGGGTACTTCCTAGAATTCACCCAAAATTCTATAGTTTTTGGTGGAGATGGTTCAACGCCACGATAAGCGGTTTTCAAGATATGCAATGTTTCATCTTTTAACTGTGCAACATTGCTAGTTTTTGCATCAACCAAGATTGGGTCGGAAAATGAAAATGGAAGCGAATATCCAAAATATGAGATAGGTTATTGTAGGCCTCTATGACACAGTCCTATAGTACCTAACATCTTATTGATACCTCTCAGGACCTTAGAGAAACAAACTCCTGAATATTGGCAATTTTGTTGCCTGGTGCACCTTGAGGGACACTTGGCTCCATAGTGGTCTGCAACATTCGAGCCTCTTCACCTCCATGAAAGGGTCATTCCTAAAATCCACCTAGCATTCTGGAGTTTTTAGTAGAGATGGTTTGATGCGACGATGAGTGGTTTTAAAGATATGCAATATGTTATCTTTCAACTGCTCAATATTGCAAGTTTTTGCATCAACCGAGATTGGGTCAGCAAATGAAAACAAAAGTGAATCTCCAAAATTTGAGATAGGTTATCCTAGGGCTCTATGACACAGTCCTATAGAACTTGATGTCTTGTCAATACCCCTCAGGATTTTTGAGAAATGAACTCCTGAATATCGGCAATTTTGTTTCCTAGTGCACCTTAAGGGACACTTAACTCCATAGCGGTCGACAATGTTTGAGCCTCTTTGCCTCCATGATAGGGCCATTCCTAGAATTCACCCAACATTCTGGAGCTATTGACAGAGATGGTTTGATATCAGGATGAGCAGTTTTCAAGATATGCAATGTGTCAGCTTTCAACTATGCAACATTACAAGTTTTGGTATCAACCAAGATTGGGTCAGCAAATGAAAATAGAAGTGAATATCCAAAATATGAGATGGGTTATTGTAGAACTCCATGAAATGGTCCTGTAGCATATGATGGATTTTTGATACCCCTTGGGAGCTCTAATAAATGGACTCCTAAATATCAGCAATTTTGTTGCCTGGTGCACCTTGAGGGACACTTGGCTCCATAGCGGTCGGCAACGTTTGAGCCTCTTTGCCTCCATGATAGAGTCGTTCTTTTATGTGGTAAATTTGGCCTTATTAATCAACCATACACTTCAACATATTAATTCTTCATTAGATACACACAAGAATGAATATGAGTCATTCATCCTGCCTGCCTGCATGATTCAACCTGTTGCCTTCTATCTAGACAGAGTTTTCAAAATAGCTCTTAGAATGAGAATCTCACAACCATAGACCAATCTAGGAATGAAGGATTTTTATCCATGAATGCAATGCAATGCAAGATTTAATATAAGAATTGAAAGATGTAAGATAATCTAAGACATGATTTCAACGCAATTAGTCTAGAAATTAAAACTATTCTATTGCAAAATCAGATTATTCTATATGAAATTATCAACTAAGAATGTGGCAATAATTCAGTATTCTAACAATGCATATTTTCTCCAAGGGTTTTGAATGAGGAATGAGAGTTCTTTTATAGACTCAGAGATGATCAGAATAGAAACTTTCCTCTTTGAAATAAAATAGATAGAAAAGCCAGTTCAGATTAGAAAGCTTTCTTCAAAAGAAAACAATAAATTGTTTTCCCTTTGCTTTAACTGTTTTCTTTCTTTGATTTAATTCTATTTTATTTGATTGTTTTCTTTCTCTTTAAAGCACAATTAATTCAAAGATTCTATTTCTTAATAGAGATAATATTTTTGAGAGAATATTCAATTAATTAAATAAATATGACCTCATAAATGTGTTTTTCTCAATTATCTGAATAATTAAATTCAATTATTGAAATGAGGATATTTATTTAATAATTAAATATAATTTAATTCATTTTCATGTGTCTTAGCTAAAGAGGGTGAATTTAATTTAATTAAAGTGCCAGGACTTTATAATTAAATTAATTCGATCATAAGGTTTGTTTAGCCAATAGATATTTAGGAATTAAATGTAATATATGATTAATATAGATTTAGGATTTTCTACATTTGACACTTAGGTCAAGTAGAGTCAATCAAAACTCAGAATTGTGTAGTACAATAGGACTTTGATGATTCTGAATAATGACAAATGCAACAAAATTGGTTAAGGTTGCAAGATGCCAATTTTGGGGTGTTACATTTTGCCCCTCTTTGAATTGATGTGCGAGCAGTGCATTGATTCAAAGAATAGTCTAATGCCTGAAGCACAGAAGAATAGATTTGAACATTGGTGATGCAAAGTTTGATTGATGAATATTTCAGAGCCATCTCCAGGATAAAGCTTGACTCTCCAAAGTCTAGGTTAGGTTGTCGAGACACTGGTCAAATATAGTTTTTAAGGGTCATCTCCAGAATGAAGCTTGAGCCTCAGGGTTCCAGGTTAGAATGCCCTGATACCTAATAGGTTAAGATTTTGAGAATCATCTCTAGAACAAAGCTTGATCCTTAGGGCTCCGGGTTAGAATGCCTTGATACTAAAATAGATTGATATCTTTCACAAGGCTATCCCCATAACAAGGCTCAACCTTCAAGAGTCAGGGTTAGATTGCCCCGATACCTGTCCAACAAGATAATCAATAGAGATTTTAGGACTATCTCCAGAATAAAATTTAGTCCCCTAATATCTAGGTTAGATTGCCAAGACACTGGTTAGATTGACATCATTCACAAGGCTATACCTAGAGCAAGGCTTAACCTTCAGGAGTCAGGGTTAGATTGCCTCGATACCTGTCTTAAAAGAAAGTAAATAGAGATTTAAAATTATCTCTAGAGTGGAGCTTGATTATCAGGAGTCAGGGTTAGATTGCCCTGATACCTGTCCCAAAATATAGTTTTTTGAGAACCATCTCTAGAATGGAGCTTGATCCTCAAGAATCTGAGTTAGATTGTTTAGATACTTAATAGATGATAAGATGTAAGGGACAATGATGCCCCTATTTATTAAAAGTCATGGAACACCTAATTTTGACTGTGAGGTATGAAAAACTAAACATGCCCCAAGTGCGAGATGCCCCTAGCAATGAGGACTTTTGAATATTAGATTGGATTGATTGGAATAGATTCAATGATGTAATCATCCTGCCCCCTTAGGAGCAAAATGGAAAGATGACAAGCCATAATGATGATGGAGAGTGAAAAATCACAGATAGATGTTGAGTTGGAGATCAAGAAGAACTCAAAATAGATTATGGAAGAATTCAGAAGATTTAGAATCAATTTAGAGAGATTTCAAGGTCTAGTTGACCAAGTTGGACTAGGGTTGACTAGAGTTGACTTTTGAGAAAAAAAGTCAAATATTTGAGAAAATGATGATAAGATATGATTCTGACAAGAAAGTGATGTCAGAAAGTTGACTGTACAAGCGTCTGATCGCGTCGGTCCCAAAAATTTTAAAATGCAATTTTGAGCTATATAGAAGTGTCAGATTTTGATTTCGGTCACGAAAATGGGTTGAGCATATAGCTGAAGATAGAGAGAAAGGATCAAACACTTGGGGAGTCATGATGAAGCTAGGATGCTAAAGAAGAACCCCCCAATGTACAAATCTAGGAGAACATAATGAAGTGAACATCAAATTTCTGCCACAATGCAAGTCTAGAATGAAAATGCAATCCTATGCTAGATGCAATACCTAGGACATGGTTGTGAGACCAAATGTATAATTATCATTATTGTGCATTTTTTGGAACATCAAAGTCGATACAACCCTTACTGGCACCACAATGCAACCATAAGGATATGAATATGACTTATCATTGGATAAAATGTGGGAAACAAACATAAGCACTAGGGCATAAAAGCCAAGATGACCTGAACATTGTTTCCAGTTAATGTTGCAAGAGTACACCAGTATCGAGGCAATGCAAAGCCAAGATAACCATGAGTGAAATCATGCATAAACAAACAGATCAATAATAAACAAAACAATAACAAACAGAGAAAGAACAAGCAAGGAGATAGTACCGACCTCACCATGGCGTACAAATAAGCAAGATCAAGGGATGTGAGGCTGTTCCACCTTAGTGTGGGAGATCTTATCACATAAACCCTATTTATTTGATGTTACCAGATCATCAAGACTACACCAACAAGCAGTAGACAAAGAAAATATCAATGAAATCCATGAGAATAGATAACATACAAAGAAAGATTCAATCATAGCTTAGCCAATTTCAAAGTTTTTGAATAGGTATGTGTATAGGTGTTGAAAAACACCGTTGTACTTGTGAGTTCATTATGTTTGATTGTTATTGATAGGTGTTTACGTTTGAGATATCTGATGTGTGTTGAAAAACAAAAATGTGTCCAAAAAAATAGTGTTAAAAAACACTGTTTATGGTGGTGTTGAAAAACACCAGTTTGTGTCAGTAGCGAGTTGTCCTTGAGAAGTGACAAGATTACTGAATTAGGTGTAAACCAAAGATGTGATCAAATGGGTGGCCCATGCCCCCAAGTAACAATGACTAACTTGACATATGTTGTGAGGAAGAAACTAGATTTGGTTGCCCCCAAGTGTATGGCACTGAATCAGTGTCAAGTCAGAAGGGTTTGCAAAGGAACCAGAGTGTCACAAAAGTGACCAAAAGATATGTACAAACTAAAGCAAAGAATCATCAAGACTGAGTATCGATAGATAGATCATTTAGGTATAACTCCAATTGTAATGGATGCGATAAATCTCAATAGTATGGCGACAGTAGATAGACATAGTGAGAACCACTGGTGACTAACGTGAGAGAGATGCGCAAGTGAAGAGATCGTAGTACGAGCTAGACATCAGTAGGTAGATGTAGTGAGAAACACTAGTGACTGATGTGAAGAAGATCCTCAAGGAAAGAGAACTTAATATAAGCTAAGCGACAGTAGGTAGACGCAATGAGAACCACTGGTGACTGTCATGAAGTAGATCCAAAAAGATAATAGGATAGTGCCCCCTAGATTAGGAGGGTTGCCCCAAGAGTATGACCAGTTTCAATCCATGTGAATTGGTGTCTTGACGAGAACTGAAAGCAAATGTAAGTAGGAAAGCATGGAAAGCAGCAATGCAAGAAAGTGAATGCATAAAGCCAAGTGGTGTTGTGATAGATATAGCATTGTGGAACAAGAGGCACCTGTTTACCAGGTTTTCACCTTCTTGGTAGAAATTCTTTTTTTTTTCTACCATGACGCTTGTTTTCCAAGTTTTCATCAATGGCACTATTTCTCTTTTTCTCTTCATTTTGTATTTTTCAATTTTTTAATTTTTTTTGTATTTTTAGAATATATATTTTTTTGGAGATACATCAAAGCACATATCGCTAGGTTTTCACTAAGATGATCATTTTTTTAGGACTTTTTCAGAGTTTTAGAATTTTTTTAGGACTTTACCATATACATGAGCATACTGAAGATGTCTCAGCTGTAGAACCGTTTCAGATGAAGAGCGTTGATGGGCTCTTTGAGTTGTTCTCCTTCAGTAGTAGAAAGTTGATAGGTACCAGACCCAAACACTATAGTAACAATATACGAACCAAGCCAATTTGGTTCAAATTTCCCTTTCTGGATCTGATGTTGTTGATTCTTTGTATTCTCCCTTAGAACGAGGTCACCTGCTTGGAAATCCCTTGGTCTAACCTTCTTGTTATAGCTCTTGGACATCCTTTTTTGGTATTCTCTAAGGTGATCAAATGCCACTTGTCGACATTCATCAAGTAGTTCTAGCTCTTGTAGCCAAGATATTATGTTATCTTCATCAGTAATGAGGCCTTTCAGAGAGACTCACAAAGAAGGAATCTCAACCTCAATTGTTAACACAACATCTGCTCCATAAACCAAAGCATAGGGAGTATCCCCTATTTGTGTTCTTATGCTTGTCCTGTATGCCCAAAGAGCTAGATTGATCCAGAGATGCCAATATCATCCCGATTTATGCACTGTGTGATGCAGGATTTTAAGGATTGTCTTGTTGGATGCTTCCGCCTATCCATTACCCTGAGGATAATAGATTGAAGACCAATGTTGAGTAATTTTAAACTTAGAGCATAGTTCTGTCAAATCCTTGTTTTTGAATTGTCCCCCATTATCAGTGATTATTGCTAAGGGTACACCATGCCTGTAGATGATGTAGTTGAAAATGAACATAGCTACTAATTTTACATTGGCAATGGTGAGAGGGACTGCCTCCACCCACTTAGTAAAATAGTCTGTAGCTGTGATTATGAACTTATGTCCATTTGAGGACGAGGGGTAAATCTGACCCACTAAGTCAAAGGCCCATTGTTGAAATGGCCAGAAAGTAATGAAGGGAATAAGCTGCTTGGCTGGAGCATGAATCAGATTACCATATCATCTTATTTTCTTCTATTTCCATATCTGGCCAATAGTAACCAGCTCGAATAAGTTTACGGGTCAATGTCAGTCTGTTAGAGTGGGACCCATAGATTCCTTCATGAACCTCTACTAATACTTGTTTGGACTCATCGGGTTCCAAACACCTAAGGAGGGTACCGTCTAGACCACGTCTATACAATTCGTTAGCAATGATGACAAACCGTGAAGCATTGAAGATTAAGTGATGTTTTTCATTCCAGGTGTAAGTGTCCAGAACAATCTGGTCATGAAGGTAGGAAAAGATATGATGGTAGCGAGATGAGTCATGTCTAATAATAGAACATATCATCCAGGAATCAGGGGAATCATAGGCTGGGGGCGTAACATCTCCACTAGGAATTTGTGTCAAAAATCATTTTCTGGCATCTGTAGCATGGAGGCAAGACTAGCCATGGCATTTGCTACTTTATTATCTGCCCTTGGAACTTGTTAGAATGTGATGTGAGTAAAATACTACTTGAGTTCATCAACCAACCATTTATAAGGTACCAACTTGTCATCCTTTGTCTTATAGATACCATTTACTTGATTGATGACTAACTGTGAATCTCCAAGAACATTGAGTTCATCCACTCATCACTCAGGGGAGATCTTCATACCATTGATTAAGGCTTTGTACTCAACAATGTTGTTGGTACAAGGAAACAACATCTTATATGCTTTTGGTAAAGAGTACCTTTGAGGTGTAATGAAAAGTATCCCAGCACCTGACCCCTTTTGGGTAAATGAACCATCAAAAAACATAGACCATGATTGATGTGTAAGTAGTAATATGGACTCATTTGAAAATTCAATGTGCAATGGTTGATGAACTACTAGAGGTGCTTCTGCCAATTGATCCAAAATCACTTGCCCTTTTATGGATTTTATTTCAACATATTCAATATCAAATTCACTGAGAAGCATGACCCATTTAGCTAGTCCACCTGTGAGGGTAGCTTTACTGAGAAAATATTTTAGAGGGTCAATTTTAGTAATTAGACGTGTAGTATGAGCCAACATATAGTGCCACAATTTTTGTGAAGCAAACACCACTACTAGGAAAGCCTTCTCTATAGAAGTATATTTCATTTCATATGAGACCATAGTTCTACTAATGTAATAGATAGCTCTTTCTTTCTTGTGATGATCTTCTTGAGCCAATAGGATACCCAATGATGCATCCGTAGCAAAGATGTACAGTATAAGTGGCTTACCATGAACAAGAGGCATTAAGATTGGTTAGTTTGCAAGATACTATTTTATTTGTGTGAACCCTTCATCACATTCCTTATTCCATTGGTAAGTCACACCTTTGTGTAGAGTCTTGGTGAATGGTTGTGACTTGTTCGCTAGTTGAGAGATAAAATGCTGGATAGACTGCAGTCGGCCTTGAAGTCCTCTCATTTGTCTGATATTTTTTGGTGGTGGCATTTCCATGATAGCCTGTACTTTTGCAGGATCCACTTCGATGCCTTTGGCATAGATGATATAGACAAGCAATTTTCCAGATGTTATGCCAAATGCGTATTTCTTAGGATTAAGCCTTAAACTGAATTGTTCCATATGATCTAGTATAGGACCTAGATCTGCAAGATGTTTCTTTTGATGCATGCTCTTAGCTAAAGCGTCATCCACATAATCTTCCATTGTTTTATGCATCATGTCATGGAATATAGTAGTAACAGCTCGCTGATATGTAGCACCAACATTTCTGAGTCCAAAGGGCATGACATTCCAACAAAAAGTGCCCCAAGCACATGTGAAAGTCATTTTCTCTTGGTCCTCTGGTGGAATTTTTATCTGGTTGTAGCATATCTACAATCATATCAATATTAGGCAATGGAAAATAATCCTTAGGACATGCCAAATTCAAGTCTCTGAAGTCTGTGCAGAATCATATTGATTTATCATGTTTTGATACTAGAACAATATTAGAGATCCATTCTACATAATCAATTACTCTGATAAACACTTCCTTAAGAAGTTTCTCTAATTCAGCTTTGACAAGTAGAGCTACATATGGGTGCATTTTTTGTAGCTTCTACTTGACAGGCTTAACACCTGGTGCAATGGATAGATGATGCATGATTAGATTAGGGTCTAATCCTGGCATGTCTAAATATTTCCATGCAAAGTTAATCTTTTTGCTCCTAAAGAATGTAGTGAATTCCTCTTTCTCTGCCTCTGATAGTGATTATGCCAAGTGAATGATCTGAGGTTCTGCCTCTGTACCCAAGTTGATAGGTTGAGTTGGTTCAATAAGCACAGATGATCTCTCCTAGAAATGACTTGGAAGCGCATCAAGTATCTCATCCTCAGGTGCCTAAGAGAGGTTTTTACACTTGGATACGTCTTTCATTTTGACTATTTTAGGTTCTGATACTGCCACGATGTGGTTTTTACCATCAGAGTGCCTATTTTTTCTTCTTTTGATTTTATTACTAAGATACTTGATGTCAGCCTTGGTCATATTAACACTTTCTTTGCTAGTGGAGGATATTATAGGTTTGACAGCGTATAGGTAACAGGCAAGAGCATAATCATTCTAGAACATAAGGACTTCATTAGATGGGGAGGTAGAGTTCCAGTCTATAAGCTTAGGATGGCAAAGTGAAAGAGGAGTGATGGGTTCAAGTGCATTCACAGTATAATCATCAAAGGCATGGAAAAGAAAGTTGAGACCTAAAGCGATCTCATCCAGAGGTATAGTCAAATTCCTTTGATTCCTAGTGACTGTAGTAGATGACATGTTAACATCTAGGGAGTTGGACTCGTTTAACCTGACACTTGACCCTTCACCTACGTCGAGAAGGTTTTCATATATGTTAGCTATATCTATATCTTTGTTAGAGGTGGCATATGACAAGCTGTCAAACTCATATTCATGAGAGTCTGTTTCATCATTAGGTGTCATATCAATAACATGAGTGAAATCAACCCTTTGTCCCTAGTTGGGATGAGTTCTACCTAGAACCTCTGCTATGGTTAGATGAGCACCTCTTGACCTAGGTACCTCATTAGTGTTTGTAGCATCAGCTGCTTCTTGTGTAATGAGAAGTGACTGGAATTCTCAGTCAAACTATTCTTGAAAGTGTGGTGGTATGTATAAATCACCTTGATGACCTAGATTTGCAGTATATATTTCTTTCCACTCCTCATAAGTCAATGGATTAAATGAAGTGGTGTCATCGAAATCAATGTCAGTGTCTATTGTACTAACACACAGGATAAAGTCATTTGGCTCAGCAAAGAATGCCGCCAAGTCTATAGGAATAGGATAAGGAAAACTATCCTCATCAAAACTGTCTTCAAATTTTGCATTTTTAGGTGTTTCTGTAGGTGTTGGTTGTTTATCTTCTCAAGGTACAAACTTGTTTATTCCTAGTTGAAATGTGAGTTTTTGGAAGCTTATACCTATAGATTCACGAGTTCTGCAACCAATAGCTTCAAGTGGTGCAATCAAGCCCTTATGATTCGCACCTATGGGACCATTTCCTTTGTATCCAAAATGTTGCATAATAGATAGACCTTTGCCATATTGCTCTGGTTTCATGTCATAAGGAGGAGTTTTTTAAGAATTGTCTTATCCTTTATAGATCCAAGCTTTGATAGCTCTATTTTCAACTTCTTCTTCTAATGGTACTGTGGCTTGTACAAAGGTGCCACCATACTTTGTTGGAGGAGGAACCATAGAAGGTTTAGTGCTCTCAGAAGGTCTCCCAAAAGAATGGGGAGAAAAAGGAAAAGATGTAATAGATAGCACAGGTTCAATCTGATATCCTCCCATGTCAAATTCTTTGAGTGTCAAACTCTTTCCTATTTCTTTTAATTTATTCTCAAGGATTTCAATAGATTCTCTGTTGGTAGGCACAAAGATGTCAACAGATTCTGTGAGGGCATTGCAATCATAGCGTGTATTAGTAGGTATAGTCTCTTCAGATCCTTGGAATGGGAACTTAATGCACTGATGGTATGTGGAAGGGATAGCCTACATTTCATGGATCCATGTCCTTCCTAACAGAATATTGTACGCCAAAGGAATGTCAAGCACTTGACAAATAACATCTCATTCAACAGGACCAACTCTTATTGGAAAAACAACTAAACCCTTGGATTTACATTCTTCCACATCATAGAATTTAATAGTAATATTTTTGCGAGCATCAATGCAATCTTCATCATAGCCTAACTCAGTAAGGAAACTAGCAAATAAAATATTGAGGCCAACACCGTTATCTATGAGAACATGGTGAACACACTTTGGACCTATCATGACTTCAATGTACAGAGGATTATTATGTGGGTGACTCAAAGAATGGTCATCTTCCTTAGAGAAAGACAAGTAATGTGAGGAGGTCAAGTGACCTACCATGGATTGAAACCAGTCGAGATAAAGATCTTTTGGGACATTTTCCTCAGTGAGGGCTTCGTCCAGGATTTTGTTGTGAGTAGGGGAGATTTTTAGGAGCTCAAAAATAGTTATATGAGCATTAGTACATTGTAATTGATCAAGAATGTTGTAGTTGGAAGCATTAGATGAGGAACCCACTTTGGGATTCTTATTAGCAGAGTCAACCTTAGCTTTGTTTGAAGGTTGAGTTGATGTAGATATAGAACGCTCAGGGCCTTTGAGGATGATCTTAGCGTGAGATCAAGTGACAATGTTAGCACTCATGTGAGACTGTGCTTGTTTAGAAGACTGAGGTGTAGAACTTTGTAAAATGAAAGGTGTTTTGGACTTGGAATCATCTTCCTTCCCCTTGAGAATGATGACATTACAATATTCTGTATCAACAGGTTCAACCATATTAATGACATTCTCATTATTGGTGTATGTATAGTTGACCTTAGCATCAGTATTTTTTCCTTTAGATGATTCACCTTTTCCATGAGGAGGAAATGGGTCTTTGAAATCTTGGTGATCAGAATTTTTGTTGTCACCTCCCATAGCAATGAATTCACTATCGATGAGATCCTGGATTTTATGTCGCAATTTAATACAAGTAGATGTTTTATGACCTTTGTTTTGGTGAAAATCACAATAAGTGGATTCATTCCACCAAGAGGGTCTTGGTTGCGGATCATAAGGTTGTGAATTATCCAATGGAGTGAGTAAATGGTTATCCATAAGAGTCTTGTAAACTGCCTCAAGAGGTTCTCCTAAAGGAGTGAACTCACGCTTGGGCCTAGGAGCCCAAGGTTTAGGTCTAGAAAATTGTGAAGTGCTTGGTTTGGAATTTTTCATAGCCTATTCAGTGGCTTTGGCCTCTTGCATCGTGGTAGTGAGATTAAAGGAATCCTTGGAAGGCTTAAGAGTCACATTGTCTACAACTCCATCATTCACAACATTTTGGTTCTTGTTGGGAAATTTGGGTTTATCTTTTCTTGAGGAGGAAGACCCTTATTTATTTTCCTTGTGTAAGCTCAATTCTCCTTTCTTGATCAGAAATATCTCGATTCTTACAACTTGTTTAATCATGTCATCAAAGGTTAGAGGACCTTGGAGCTGTACTTGATACCCAAAGTTGGGGAGAAGATTATTGAGAAAGATGTCCAAATTTTTGGATTCAGGTATCTTGCGAAAATATCATGTATAAAGTTGTCTCCATATTTGGAGAAATGACAAGAAGGATTCCCCATGATTTTGTTTCAAGTTACAAAGATCTTGGATATGAACATGATGTTGGATGTTGTGAGAATAGTGTTGTAGAAATAAATTGGCAATTTCATCAAAAATTTTGATGCCAGTTGGTAGTCTAGAGAACCATTCCATAGTGGATCCTCCCAAACTACATGGGAAAAGATGCATGAGATAGGTTGTGTCGTGTATGAATTCCATGGAGAGAGCACCAAATTCTCTCAAATGTTCTTGAGGGTCAGATGTACCGAAGCATTTATCGTATTTAGAAAGTTCAACTCCTTTGGGAAAAGGAGGCATGTAGAGATCTTTGTCAAATGGGAAAGGATAGATGCTTTCCAGTGTGAATTGCATAACAGGTTTGTCTTTCTCTTTCAAGAGTTGAGAGTTTCTCTTGCATGGTTTGCATTTCTTTGCGCAAGTGGGAATTTTTAGTTTCTTCCTCTTTCTCAACAAGTGTTTCTACATCATAATTGGAGGGTAACTTAGCCCCTTGATTGGCTAGTTCAAGAATGTATTTTTGTTTCTCCTCAGCTAGGAGAACTCCCATCATCCTACAGAAATATTTCTTAGCATGAGCTTGTGCAATCTCTTCTTGAGTTATTTCTGCTTCTACATCATTAGAGGGGTCTTGAGAATGGGACTTACCCCAAGTTTTAAAGAGATCAGTTCTGCTAACCTCACCACTTGATTGGTTATGATCTGCCATCTTTCCAAAATGCAAAGATTCAGGGTGTAAAGACTCGGTATGAAAATATTGAGTGTTCTCTGAATTTGGGTCTTCTCAGAACAAAGGATTTCGAACCCAACTAAAATCTATAGGAAATGACCATTTATTGTAAGGTTGACATATCAAAGAAGGAGATCAAGATGATTCCTCACTAGATGTAGCCATTAATGGTGTGGAAAGCACAGATTCATCTTGATTGATTGAAGGAAATGTTTTTCCACTTCGAGTTGTGACAGTCATAGACAAATTTTTGAACAAGAGATGTGAACTAGGACCAAACTTGAAACTGTCTCAAAGTAAATGCATAGAACGTGCCAAAAGGTGAAGTATCCTTGGTGAAAATCATCGAAGATGAGGCTAGAACAACCAAGAGATGACTATTGCGACACAAGGCATGACAACACAGATGAAAGAGACCAAAAAGATATGAGACAAGACCAGTTTAAGCAAGAATCCCATAATTTTCAACCTAAGAAACCAAGTTTTAGACTGTGTGAAGATGGAGGGAAGAAAAATAGACCGATATCAGAGACCAGATTTGACAAAAGCACACCTGACTGACAAAATTTAGGATGCTATTTTGGAAAAAATGTTGCAGACTTGCGCAAAGAAATGTACTTTCATGTGAAGATTCTCACTGACTCATGTGAAACTTTGTAGTATTCACACGAAGAATGACACCAGACAGGCAGAAGAGAATGTGACAGAAATATAAACACTATTATCAAATGTCACACTATATCTCTCAGCGTATCATGCGAAGATTCTCACCGAATGATGTGAAGATTGGGAAATTTCATGCGAAATTATGCAAGTTTTGACAAATGAACATTTACAGAATCAAACAGTTGAGACCAGTTTGCATTTCTAGAGATAAATTTGTACTATTTTTTGACATATAGTTTGAGTGATAGATTTTTTTGGACATGTTCAAGATTGCTAGTTTGTGTGTTTTGATGATAGTTTCGATTGTTCAAATGATACACCCACGCAAAACACATTAAATAGAATATTTGTAGTACCACAACAGGAACATCACAATCCTAGGATAGCTAGGATAGTATCTGTTGAATCCCCACTTGAACTGAAGTTTAGCTATGTTTACTCTTAGCAGATAACTTGGAATCTTGGAGGTACAGGCTCCTCCTTACATATGCACTCACTTCTCAGGCACACCAAGCTTCGAACCCCAAAGAAATTGCTTCCCAAAGGGCTGCTATCTCTACTAAAATCCATAAAAATGTGGGGCATCTTAGTTGGTCTCTGACCTTCTGTGCCAACAGATAAAGGGTTTTTGGAAACTAGAACAACAGTTTGTAGTAAGTACATCCGTTCAGGTGGTTGTGATCAAGTCATTTTCCCAATAAAGGGGGCTCTCCCAATCCGTTCAAAGAAAGGCTTTCACCTTAACGATGTCAGGACTTTAACTCACCACTAGGGTACTGGAGGAGATTTTGGTTGCCACAATGAATTCACACCTGTCTATTGTGACATTAATCACAATATCATTTTTTGTATACCAGTTTGGAAGGGCTTGGCTTTAGCCTGTTACCGATTGGGCAACCACTCTCATTGGCTATGCTAAAGCTCTCGAGAGGTAGCCACTCTAGAAGAAACAGATGAATTTCTCTTACACCCAAGATCCATAAAGTGAAAGGGAGAGGATAAGTTCATGTAGTTCTTAGGATTAAAATATAAAAAACACTTCAATGATGTAAGATAATGATTTATTTTAAGCACCAACCGAAGTGTGTTTTAACTACTAAAAATAGACATGAGAGTTTGTGAAAACACGCAAGGTCTTCAACAAACGTCCTACAATAAACCCATTAGTAGTTTGTAATGCCTTTCTTCATTTCAACGTCTTGCAATAAACACGTTAGAAATTTTATGATGGCTTTTTCTTTATCTCAGCATCTTGCAAACCACTGTTAAGCTGTTTGAAAAGATAAAATCATAGAAACACAGATGTCAAAAAATAGCAGGTGGTTAGAAAACTGAGGCAATAAAATATCAAAATGAAAGCTTTGGTATGTAATTTCATGTGATAAAGTATACTAGATCGCGTGAAGAAGTGTAGAGAGCCACACGAAGAACTAGAAAGTTTGCGCGAGACGCTCAGAAAGTTTGTGTGAAACTAGAATACAGTTGTACGGAAGTACGAACAAAATGCAAAAAAATGAAAAAAAGTGACATGAAATGAGGCCAGAATAGAATGTATCTACCCCACAGTGGGCACCATAAATGTATGTGGTAAAATTGGAATTGTTAATCAACCATACACTTCAACATAGTCCTTCTTCATCAGATACACACAAGAATGAATATGAGTCATTCATCCTGCCAGCCTGCATGATTTGACCTGTTGCCTTCTATCCATATGGGGTTTTTAAAATAGCTCCCAGAACGAGAGTCTCACAACCATAGACCAATCTAGGAATGAAGGATTTTTCTCCATGAATGCAATACAATGCAAGATTTAATCTAAGAATTGAAAGATGTAAGATAATCTAAGATATGATTTCAATGCAATTAGTCTAGAAATTGAAAATATTCTATTGCAAAATGAGATTATTCTATATGAAATTATCAACTAAGAATGTGGCAATAATTTAGTATTCTAACAATGCATATTTTCTCCAGGGGTTTTGAATGAGGAATGAGAGTTCTTTAATAGACTCAGAGATGATCAAAATAGAAACTTTCCTCTTTGAAATAAAACAGATAGAAAAGCTAGTTCGGATTAGAAAGATTTCTTCAAAAGAAAACAATAAATTATTTTCCCTTTGCTTTAACTATTTTCTTTCTTTGATTTAATTATGTTTTATTTGATTGTTTTTTATCTCTTTAAAGCACAATTAATTCGAAGATTCTATTTCTAAACAGAGATAAGATTTTTGAGAGAATATTCAATGAATTAAATAAATATGACCTCATAAATGTGTTTTTCTCAATTATTTGAATAATTAAATTCAATTATTGAAATGAGGATATTTATTTAATAATTAAATATAATTTAATTCATTTTCATGTGTCTTAGCTAAAGAGGGTGAATTTAATTTAATTAAAGTGCTAGGACTTTATAATTAAATTAATTTGATCATAAGGTTTGTTTAGCCAATAGATATTTAGGAATTAAATGTAATGTATGATTAATGCAGATCTAGGATTTTCTACATTTGAAACTTAGGTCAAGTAGAGTCAATAAAAGCTCAGAATTGCCTAGTACAATAGGACTTTGATGATTTTGAATAATGACAAATGCAACAAAATTGGTTAAGGTTGCAAGATGCCAATTTTGGGGTGTTACAGTTCCTAGTATTCACCTAGAATTATAGAGCTATTGGCGGAGATGGTTCGATGCAACAAGGAGTGGTTTTCAATATATGCAATATTTCATCTTTCAACTGCACAACATTGCAAGTTTTTGCATCAACCGAGATTGGGTCAAAAAATGAAAATGGAAGAAAATCTTTAAAATTAGAGATAGGTTATTGTAGGCCTCTATGACATGGTCCTATAACACTTGATGGCTCATCAATACCCCTCGGAAGCTCTAAGAAATGGACTCCTGAATATCAGGAATTTTTTTGCCTGGTGCACCTTGAGGGACACTTGGCTCCATAGTAGTCGATAACATTTAAGCCTCTTCACCTGCATGATAGGGTCATTCCTAGAATTCACCCAAAATTCTAAAGCTATTGGCCGAGATGGTTCGATCCCATGAAGAGCAATTTTTAAGATATACAATGTGTCAGCATTCAACTGTGCAACATTGCAAGTTTTGGCATCAACTGAGATTGGGTCAGAAAATGAAAATGGAAAAGAATCTCCAAAAGCTAAGATAAGTTATTGGAGGCCTCTATGACATGGTCCTGTATCACTTGACAACTCATCAATACCCCAAGGGATCTCTGAGAAATGTACTCCTGAATATCGGTAATTTTTTTGCCTGGTGCACCTTGAGGGACACTTGGTTCCATAGCAGCCGACAACATTTAGGCCTCTTCACCTCCATGATAGGGTCATTCATAGAATTCACCTAGCATTCTAGAGCTATTGGCAGAGACAATTTGATGTCATGACGAGCGGTTTTCAAGATATGCAATGTGTCAGCATTCAACTACGCAACATTGCAAGTTTTGGTATCAACCGAGATTGGGTCAGAAAATTAAAATGGAAGTGAATATCCAAAAAATGAGATAGGTTATCATAGGCCTCCATGACACATTCCTGTAGCACTTGATGGGTCATCAATACCCTTTGGGAGAACCAAGAAATAGACTCTTTAATATCAACAATTTTGTTGCCTGGTGCACCTTGAGGGACACTTGGCTCTATAGCGGTCGACAATGTTCAATCCTCTTTGCCTCTATGATAGGGTTGTTCCTAGAATTCCCCTAGCATTCTGGAGCTATTGGTGGAGATGGTTTGATGCCATGATGAGTGGTTTTCAAGATAAGCAATGTGTCACCTTTCAACTCCGCAACATTACAAGTTTTGGCATCAACCGAGATTGGGTCAGAAAATGAAAATGGAAGTGAATCTCCAAAACCCAAAATAGGTTATCGTAGACCTCTATGATATGGTCCTATATCACTTGACAGATTGTTGATATTCCTCGGGAGCTCTGAGAAATGGACTCCTGAATATCAACAAATTTGTTGCCTAGTGCACCTTGAGGGACACTTGGCTCCATAGCGGTCGGCAACGTTTAAGCCTCTTCACCTCCATGAAAGGTTCATTCCTAGCATTCACCTAACATTATAGAGATGTTGGAAGAGACGGTCTGATGCCACAATGAATCTTTCAACTGCGCAATATTGCAAGTTTTGGCATCAACCGAGATTGGGTCAGAAAATGAAAATGAAAGTGGATCTCCAAAATAAAATATAGGTTATCACAAGACTCCATGACATGGTCCTATAGTGCTTGATGGATTGTCAATGCCCCTTGGGAAATCCAAGAAATAGACTCCTGCATATCAACAATTTTTTTGTCTGGTGCACCTTGAGGGACACTTGGCTCCATAGCGGTTGGCAACGTTTGAGCCTCTTTGCCTCCATGATAGTGTCATTCCTAGCATTCACCCAACATTTTAGAGCTATTTGCAGAGATGGTTTGATGCCATGACAAGTGCATTTCAATATTTTTAAATGATTTAAATGTGCGGTTTGATAGTTTAAATGGTTTTTTTGTAAATACATATATACAAAGAATGTGCTAGCATGAAACATGACAATAAGATTAACATATATTTCTATAATTCATAGGGTAAACATATTTTTTTAATTAATGATGAAAAATATGTTTACAACTTAGCTCATTAGGAGCACCAGGAGGAAAGAGCTGAGAAGAGGAAACCTCAGGTATTGCCCCAAAAAATAGAAGAGAGTTTATTTGTTATTAAATCTTACAAACTTCTTGTTATACATATGGGGTAATGCGTGAGCAATTTAGAGTCCATCTAATGTGGATTAAAGGGAAATAATTACTTTACAAATATACATGTTATATGCACATGCATTCAACTAGATTTGACATTATAGAATTTTGGATTCACTTTTAGTCCAATGAATCAGCCGGATCTTCCCTACCCTTTATTGTCTCAAGTATTGCCTCATGGTCTAACTCGTGAACCTTCCAAAGAGTTTTATTGTGTGGTTTTCCTCCATATTTGGTCAAATGGACATTTGATGCAAAGACAAGGTTGGAATAATGAAGAATCTTCCTATGTGTCTCCTAATCCTTGAACATCCACAACCTAGTGTTCTTCATACAATACTGTCTAAGCCATGTACCAATTACAACCACTACTCCTGTAGGGTATTCTAATCCTTCATCATCTGTAATCGAGTGATCCAATTTATTTTTGGCCTCAACACAACAACATAAATAATAACTCATCCCTTTGTCATTGTCTTTAGGTATAATAACAACAAAAACATGGTCTACAATGATAGAAGCATAACAAGGAGATTAATTTAATGAATACTTACGATAAAGTACTAAATTTGAGAATATTTGTGAGTTGAAAATTTACCTGGTTACACTAGATCAGAAAAATGGTCAAAGTCAATGGATGATTCCATTTGTGTCAGTTTCAATGGTGCTAGGGATGATAGGAGTCAAGTGGGCTCAAAATTTGTGTAGACCATTCATCGACCCATTCCTTTGACTCACACCCATCCCAATCTTCATCTACGTATGATGAACAAAAGCATGCCATATTTCATGTGTGGATGATACATGAACTTGCATTAGAGCTTCTAAAAGAGTGTAGCTCACTTGATCATGTTAATGTACAATAATCCTTGTATGGTGCAATGTTAATTTCATCCATCAACCAAAAAAATCTACAAACCGTAGAATCAACTTCATTAATTGGAACCATTGTAGCATTACACCACTGGATGATACATCTCGCATCTAACAATGTTTCTTGTTCTTTTTACTTTAATTCTTCATGTCCTAAGGCCCTTTTTATACATGCACCTACACCATTGTGCTCTCCCTTTCCATGACCGGCCTCTATAAAATTCCACATATATTGAATACCAATGTCTATATGCATCCTACTCAACCAATAAAACATCTGAGAATTATTGAATTGTGATGCACAATTGTCTGACCATATGATGTGTTGATGATATGATATGCTCTTATTACTCAAATCACCATAAAATAGATGAAAGCAATCGTGTACAAACTCTGTAGAATGTGAACAATCATCGCTGATGTAAAAATGATACTCCATCAATATCTTCCTATTCTCCTCTATACTATCAGGTGAATGCATAAATGCTATATGAACAAATATAGAAACTTGTTGAGAGCTATAATACTTTGCTTGCACCTCATTTTTTGGTTGTACAGTGTAGTTCTCTGCGAAGTCGACAACTAAAACAATAGTATCAAGTGGGAATGTGTCCTTGCACAACTTGAATTTTATATCCAACCATCGAGCTTTATGTGTATGCCTTGCATACTCATACACAATATTTTCACTAAAAAACTCATGAACTGATACACTAGAATATTTTCAATTACTAAATCACATCTTTTAGCCTCCTTTCCATCTTTTAGAGCATATGCGACTATCTTATATTTTCCAAAATCCACTTTTTCATTCCCAATTGCATGTGTACTCTCCATATGTTGAAAAA
>MU225256.1:1748841-1770563 GCA_018584345.1 Thuja plicata | reverse complement strand
TATGCGACTATCTTATATTTTCCAAAATCCACTTTTTCATTCCCAATTGCATGTGTACTCTCCATATGTTGAAAAATTGGCAAATGTTGCAAACCACCACAATCTATGCATGTACCATTCAAGCATGTGAGCTTGTAAAATTGTTGACCATCCACTCTTTCACATAAAATTGTAGTAATTAATTCCCTTGAAGATGTAGGTGGGTCATTTACGTTACAATCCTGCAAAACATTGTTAGAATGTTAATCTACACATATATGCTTATAAACATCAAAATGGTTAGAAAATTTAATATGTACCCTACAAAAACAAGTTGTGCGTGTGTGATTTATCTTCACATAAAAAGGTTTAGAAATTTCAAAATATCTTTGACTAATTTTAAATTGAGGATACGTATGTATAAATTTTGCAAAGAATTGTGTTTGAGTTGAATCCAAAAAATGTTTCGGATGTGGAATGCATATTCGACTACCAATCCTCCTTACAAAATCTTGTTGATTGGGAGATACTCATGTGTTATTCTTCCAAAAGTCTTAAATGATGGATTTTAAAGCTTCAACAATTGATTTGGATCTTAACTCATTTTTATTTGGATCTTATTTGGATCTTCCACTCTTTGACACCTTCCCACGGCTCTCATTAGAGACTTTCTACTTATTTTCAATGGTTTTCTTGTCTTTCTAATGAGTCAAGATTTATTCATTTGAGTGCTTACTATTGTTGATGTAATTACACATTGTGTGACATTACGATCTTTTGTGCGTGATGTAGAAACCACACTCTCATATGCAGCCATTAGATTCTTTACAATAGATTTTTCACTTGACTCATCCATCGTTCTTAGCCCAAGAATCTTCATGATGGCCCTAAATTCTAGATTTCTCATCATTTGGACAAATAGTTGACATATTCCTGTCATATTTAAATTCTCAAAAAATAATCTCCAAATACGGATAGCATATCTTTAACAAGTACGCTTGGGAATCTTGTCAAACATTTGTTGCAAAATGTCAATATCAATATCAATCAAATATTTTGGATTTTTCTAAATTATTATAGGAGGTGTTTTCAACTATTGAGTGGCCTCAAAATTATGAACATCAACAACATTATGTATCAATTGTGTACCTTCAACCGAAGTTGACGTGCCTTCAAATTAAGATGTGAAAGATGGATCCTCACCAACTTGAGATGTTAATGGTGTGCCTTCAACATGAAATGATGTTGTGCCTACACCTTCGGATATAGATAATGGTGTGCCTTCAACATGACATGATGTTGTGTCTGATGAGACCATTTATTGTCTCTATTATATTGATCTTAATACTTTGTTTTAAGTATTACCAAAACATTTGTGGACTTATAATCAGTTGAACTTGTGTCAAAGTACAGTTAGAACCGTCAAACCCATGGGTAGATACTTATGTCATATTTTTTCAATATTATATATATTGTAGTATTTAATATAGCAATAAGAATGTATGTTATAATATTTGGATCAATTTGATTAAGTTTACTTGTATGAATATTTTTGCATGATAACTAACCTGCCAGGAAGTAGGAGCATCTTGAGAGTGGTCGACTACATTTAAAAGAGGATGTTGACATCCAGCTACGATGGGTAACCATCATGGCACTAGAAGACATGACTACTATGAAAGAGGAGCCATTGTTCCAGAAATGCAAGAATGTAGTGCTGCTATATTCCCTCTGCACTCGTCACTATGTTGAATTGGTCGCCCAAAATTTATTGCACATATCATGGGCTGTTATGTTTCCCTCTCTTCTTTGGCGTGATTTCAGTCAGCTCTTTTCTTTTATATTTTGGAATAAAGTGTTGATCCTCTATTTATATGGATTTGACTATTGGTTTGTAAGTTCAGAATTTTTTGGGAATACAGTGTTGTATCTTGCACAAAAAGTTTTTTTTTAGTTTTATGTATTGTTCTTATGTAATCAGTTCTTGAAATATAATGAAGTGATTCTTGGTTTACCTTCTGTGTTAGTAGATTAGCATAAGTTGACCAAGGGGGCCCACTTGGGAGGTGGATTAGAATAGAGTAGAGTAGATTTACTTTCAGCATTCCCAACCTTTTAGATAGAAGATTACAATTTCTTCTTGTAGCATTATACTTTTTCAATGTTCTTGCAAGACCTACAAGGATAGTTATAGTGAATGCTCTAGGTTGAAAGAATAGGCTTAGGTAGAGTTTACAATTTCTAGCTTTCATTTTAGTAAGGAATAAGTGTGTTTACTTTCTTGCAGTGCTAGTGTAGATTCCTTTCATGCATTTTACCTTCCTGTAGCATAGGTAGAATGACTCTTTAGAAACTTAGTGCACATATTGTGTCGTACCATTTCAAGTATACATCCCTGGGTTGAAAATATAAATGCACCTCATGGTGGGAGAATTAATCCTTAGATTGAATAAACTATTCCTAAGAGAGGATTTTGGCATGATTACTAAGCACCTATTGTGAGGCGGTTCATTTTTGGCATCGCTGCCAGGGATGGTGTCAAGATGAGAAACTTTCTGAGTCATCTTTTTCATTTCTAGCTAGCTTTTAGATAGTGGTTTGCAGTCCTAAATTTTCTTCAAAAGTGTGAAGAATTAATTTGCATGCATTAAAGAGGAAGGAGAAGAGATGAATATGAAATATTTCTTCCACGAGAGTCTATGAATTTGAACAAAGAAGTTGAAGAAGCTGAGTTACCTTTTGTTGATGCCAGTCTAGATTTTCCTACAACATCTTCCTCTGGAGCAGAGCCTTTTGATATATGTGGTCTTCAACCTTTTGCTGAGATTTTGGCCAACTTTCTCTATAATTCTGACCCAAATGCACCTATTGTTAATGATCTTGTAGATAATATTCCTTTCCAGTAGAAAATCCAGTTCCAAATACCTCTAGTAATGGCACAACCTACTTTCATGTTTCCTCTTCCAAGCCTTATAAACAATGCTAATCTAAAAAATATACACACTGCCGCACTCCCAAATTTTAATGGCCTGATAACCAAAGATCTTGACACCTTTTTGTTCGAGTTTGACATCCTCTATTGTATCTTTGACTATAACATAGATACCCACAAACTCAAGTTTTTTCCAGTATAACTAAAAGAGGCAGCCTTATGATGGTTCATGGGCTTAGGAGATAATGCAATAGGCACCTAGGATGAGATGCAAACTCTATTTCTATAGAAATACAAAGAGTATTGCAAGGGGAGTCACCCAAGGGGAGATGAAATTTTTAGAATGTCACAAAAGGAGGAAAAAACCTTGGAGGATTATGTTTCACGTTTATTATACACAATGCAGAAGAATCCCCAACATGTGCTGGCAGAGGATTCATAGAAACTAGTCTTCTTGAAACGTGTAAACGACAGCTGTCTAGAAGCACTAGACCTCATGGCTACTAACATATCCCAATCTTCTTGGGATGACCTTAAGAAAATATGTCTCAACTACTCCAGATCAAATGTGAAGAAAGGCAGAGGATATTGGTCCACAGTCACTAAAGGGATCAGTTTGGGCGTTTCCAAGCTGGAGATATCTAACTTGCTTGCAAATTTCAAGAAATACATCATTAATGATGTTGCTACACATCTCGACACCATGACTACCAAGAAGAAGATGTAACATATAAAATTAGTTCATTTGGATCTCCTAGATAAGATTTTCATAATGAGAATTATATAAAGAAAGAGATCCTAAGTCCAAATTCAATCTATTACACTTAATTATTATGATAATAAATGAAGGGTGTTTGTAAAGAATAATGAGATAAGATACCCACCTCAAGACATATCAGATCTAGAAAAACTCATTTTTTGCAGCCTGTGTTGAGTTTCTGGAAAATCCAAAGGATGACCCAGAACAAAAATGTAGAGACGAACAAAACTGAGAAATCTTTTTTTGATTTGACACCGTCTTGTGAAAAAGGTCGACAATGACCCATAAATTTCACCCCTGACCCAATAATGTTGACCTTGACCTACACTTCCTTGATAGAGGATCTATTTTCAAATCCTGATAGTTCGCTGAAAAGGGTATCCAAATCTAGTCTCATATCTGTTGTTCTATACCTGTAGCTCCCAAAAACAACACCTGTAAATATCTAAAAAGAGGGTTTTGGGGTGGCTATATAGGGTTTTTCCTTAGTCAAACCCTCATTTTGGTGATCTCCACCTCCGCAAATAGCCAAATATAGAGAGTATATGTGTGTGTGTTTTTCTCTTTGGAAAGAGTCTTTAAATATGCAATATCAAGATCTAATCCTCTAGATTAACAATCCTAACATACATAGAAATGAGAAAGCAATGCATAGATTTGAATATGATAAAGAAATTATACCAAGCCCCCAAGGATAAAGTACTCCTACCAACTCACAATCCATAATTTCTACCCCATGATAATGTCCTTTTTGAATTCTTGAGTGTTGAGAATGGTAGATCTAAAGAAAAGAACACCTTCTTGTTTTAATGAAGATCCACAATAGCTTGTCCACCAAGAATTCTTGAGAATGGATTTAGTATGTCCTTTTAGCTTGTCCTTATATATCATCCTCTTTCTTACTTGCATCATCATTTCATCATGTCATCTTTTGATTTTTTTTCATGATCAAATGAAGGCAAAAGAGAGTGCTTATATAGAGATCTCACTATAGGTCTCCTAGGGTAATGCAAGGGACCCAAATTCACATTTAACCTTGAATTATGGTTCAATCACAATCACCAACCAAGGAGGGAATGAATTAAATTAGATATCAGAGAAAACACTTTCACATCCAAACTCGGGGACCTATTTTAAGTTTAGAACCCCAATAAGCTCCGGATTTGAAAGTAGGGACCAACACCCGACAGAGGTCTATGTCAACCTCACCCTTGAACTAGGTCAAGGTCAAGTTAAACCCTAACCTAGGTCAAGGTCTACCTCTACCCTGACCTACGTCAGGGTCGGTCTTGACCCTAACCTAAGGTTTCAGGAAGGTCACTAGAAAGTGTCTGTGAGATTCCCAGGTTAGTAAGGACCTAGGAAGGTGAGGGAATCTTCTAGAATGCTGGGATGAAGGCCTAGAGTCCTAGGAAGAGAATGATGAGGCCTAGAAGGACCAATACATAGGTCCTACCTAGAGGAAATTGTCATGGAGAGGGAAATCTAGGAGAATCCATAAGATCCTACCCTAATTTCACCTAAACATGCAAAATCAAGTGCAAATGCATTCCTAAATGCAAATCTAATATGCAAGCGTACTAAATGAAGGTGCTAAACCTACCAAAATGGAAGTGCTTCCATTTTAAGATAATACATTTATCCCCCACTTTAGCTTAGATATGACACTACGTGAGTATGCAAGCTAAAGTAAGAAAACATCATAAAGTATAAAAAAGGATATAGCTAAGTCCTCAATGCAGAGATCCTATAAGAAACCATTAGTACCTACAACCTGTAGCATACAAGGTTAGTGAAAAATCCCTAGAACACCTAAGTCTTACTATGATAGCTTTGAGAACTGCATAGAGCCCCTTATGCCCCCCTAATTTAGCTTACTAATTCTTGAAAGGTGAAACATGGTGATAAGGCGAGTTTTATACACTGAATATGCAGTTTAATGAGAAGTCTTTTCCTAAACTAGTTAGAAGGGTCCTAAACCTTCATAAACTGACTTAAGAGGTTAGGTATCTAAATCATGATTCCAATGCCTCTGATGACACTGAAAATGGAGCTACCAAACTCAATTTATGATGAGAAGAGTAAATGCCAATCTAAATGCACTTGGAAGGGAAATTTGAATTTAACCTAAGTAATTTCAAATGAAACCCTAATAAAACCCTAATTTTGTCACTATAAATAAGATAAAGAAAGACTTACCTCCTCATTCTTACCATTTGCAGCATTTGGAGAAGGAGACAAGATGTCAAGGAGAGAGGAATTTTGAGCGAGCCATATGGAGGTCCTGAGAGAGCGCCTAGCTAGCGGACAACCACTGCCTGAGGTAAGTGTCCTATTTTTTATGTTTTTGATTGAAAAATTCATGTTTTATAGGAAATGTTGGCCCTGACCCAGAAAGTTTGACCTTGACCTAGTTATGTCAACCTTGACCCTTTAAGGTCGACCCTGATTGGGAAGGTTCAGGCCTTTCTGGGGTGAATGTTGACCCTGACCCACAAAGGTCAACCCTAACCCAAAAAGGTTAACCTTGACCCATAAAGGTTGACCTTGACCAAGCCAAGTGGGTACAGTAGTCATTTGATGATAGAGTATTGATAAGCTTCTTGTTTATTCTTACAGGACCCTATTTGTCTGCGAGAGCATCCCTTTTGAGGGTTACTACTGTCTATCAGAGAGAGCATGTCTGAGTTAAAACAGGATTAGATACAGTTATTGAGAGATGTGGGATTATTCTGGGTAGCAATTTTACCATAGATGAGGTTCCACTAGTCCATGATATTAGCCCTGATAGAGAGATGGGATGAGGATACTTGTTCCTTCCATCTTCCATCAGGAGAGATCATGATCATACTGGAGGACATGTACAGGATCCTATGGCTTCCAGCCTAAGGTGAGCCTATCAGACCAAGAGTACCGTAGGGTCCTCCCAAGAATTTTTTAGATATGAAGTATTGTTTGGGATGAGTACCATAGATGAGGACCCGATCAGATCATATCTCTCTATCAGCCATACTAGCAGGTCTGACACCTTTGGTATGGAGGGTGATGCTATGTATACTTGCTTTGGTTGTAGTGCCCAACATAAAGGGTATAGTGTTCTTAGCACCATTCACCCATCTCGTAAGCAGGATGGAGAGTGATAGGGTCACCATCTCATGGGGCTGAAACATGTTGGCTCATCTTTATCATGAGTTGAGTCAATTAGTGAGATACCAGCGGGAGAGTCTTACAGTATGCACCCTATTACAAGTTTGGATGTTTGATCATTTTGCATGTACATGACCACAGGGTGTTCCTGTGATGATAGATGTGAGCACTTTGAGAGCCTTTGCATATCTGCTAGAAGATGTTTGGTAGTATGGAGATATCCTCTTTTGGATAATATGCCTTGACTGTATATGAGGTATAAATGTGATATGGAAACCTTATTGTCAGATGATAGAGTGGCTAGATACCCGACATCAGTTGAGACACTCACAGTAGTGCAAGTTGCTAGAAGGTCCTACAAATCATGTTGTGATTCCATACTACTATGATAGGGTGATGAGACAGTTTGGTCTAGTACATCGGGTTCCTTGAATGGTACCTCAATATGTATACCCTACGAGATATTATCAGAGACTCGATGCCATACACCGACCTATAGTGGCAGATATTGTTGATAGTGAGAGAGATGAGACCAAGGATGTAGAGGTAGCCCCTGAGACATCCTATGGAGGTGCTAGTAGAGAGTATATTAGATATTGGAGTTTATAGGAGACCCATGCTATCTTTCCTGATGACCACCCCATAGGTGATCCAGGTCCATCAGAGAGGAACCCTCGAGGAGGTGACATACCTGTAGAAGAGGAGGATCAAAGAGATGAGGAGGAGCATCCCCTTGAGGGAGATCCAATGGAGGATGAGAGAGAAGATGAGAGAGAAGAGGAGAGAGAAGAGTGGATGCCCCCAGGTAGTAGCATAGGTACCAATGATCAGGTAGTCTATGTTCCACCCTTGAAATCACAGCGACCTCCCTGAGCGCACACAGAGACTCCACCAGCTAGACCTAGACATAGTGAGTGAGGAGAGGGTATTCATTCCATGCCCCCACCATCTAGATCCTTTGGTGACACCCAGGCGGGAGATTCAGGTAAGATATATGGAATTTTGATTTTTAAAATGTTTTGAATAAATGCTTTTCTTATAGGAGTATTTAAAGAAGTTTTGAATTTGAATTTTTGCAGCGAGTGTAGAGGAGTGGAGGAGTTTTGTATCCAAGGTTTTGAAGGATACATGTATATTCTACCAACTTCCAACTAGTGAGAGAGAGTCCCTTATAGGACAAAGGGATCCTGAAAGACATGCTGATATCTTCCTATGTGTGCAGTGAGAACTGAGGTTATGTAAAGAAAGAGAAGAGTAGGTTATGGCCGATCTATGGAGAGCCCAGGAGTGTATCCAGGAGATGAGCATCTCGAGGAGATAGACACAAACTACCATTCTGAGATCCTCAGCCTCACACCACAGATCAGAGAGAGTTGGGAGCCACCGACCTATAGAGCATAGAGATAGATTTTTATAGATATGGAACATATGCCACATATGTACTAAACTCAGAAGAAACTTATTTATGAAGAAGACTTTGTTTTGAACAAATAGTTCTATGGTTAATTACTTATATTTTCATCAATGCATAAAACTTAATGAAAGAAATAGGAAAGGAAAATATCTATGAATGCATTCTAATTTACATAACTTATAAAATAATTATTCTATAAGGAACACATACCTACATAAAGAAAGAATGATGAATTAGGGATGAAAACGTTTGAGATGCATAATATTAATAGGTTCCTTAAGAGGGACACCATTCATATCAGCAATTTATAAGCACCTAAATTAAATTCCTCAATTACCACAAAAAGGTCCAAGCCAATTTGGGCTAAATTTTCCTTTTTCACTAGGTAGAGCATTCACATTCCTTTTATTTTCATATAAGACTAAATCACCTACCAAGAATGACCATTCAATCACCTTGTGATTATACTATTTCTGGAGTGATTTGTGATAAGCGTTAATATGTTCCAAAGCATTTATCCATTGTTCATCTAACATTTCTAATTCTTGTAATTGTTGTTCTCGGAAAGTATCCTTGTCAATGATCCCATGAAATGAAACATGCAAAGATGGTATTTCTAATTCTAAAGGCATGATAGCATCAGTACCATAAACAAGATTATAAGGGGAAGTACCTATGGCCATACGAACGCTAGTCCTATAAGCCCACAAAGTATAAGTAAGTTGTGTATGCTAATCTTTCACATGTTTGTAAACAGTTTTCTTTAATATTTGTTCAATAACTTGGTTTGATGCTTCAGCTTGACCATTAGATTGAGGGTAATAGGGAGTAGAAAATCTATTTTGAATACTATATTTCTCCATGAATTTTGTGACTTCTTTATTCTTGAAAGAAGTACCATTATCTAAAACTATTGTTGAAGGAATACCAAATCGTGCTATAATATGATTAAGGATAAAATCACAAATAACATTCACAGTAGTAGAACAAAGAGGGATAGTTTCTACCCACTTTGTAAAGTAATCTATAGCCATGAGGATGTACATATGTCCTTGAGAAGAAGCCGGTGAGATTTTTCCAATAAGGTCAAAACCCTAAATGCTAAAGGCCATGGAGCAACTTGATTACAAAGCTCACAAGCTAGAGCATGAATTAAATTACCATGTTGTTGACATTGAGGACACTTTTTAACAAACGTAAAAGCATCTTGCTCCATTGTTTTCCAATAGTATCCCATTCTAAGGAGTTTATTAACCAAACATTTTCCACCAAAATGTCCTCCACAAGAACCATAATGAGCCTCTGCTAAAGCAATAGGGACTTCAGTTTTGCTAAGACATCTTAATTGTAGACCATTATAAGATTTTTTATAAAGAGTCTCTCCTAAAATGATATAACGGGATGCAAGCTTTCTAATATGATTACGTGCATTTCTTGTTGCTAATTTAGGAAAAGTATTATCTTTCAAAAAATGAAAGAGATGCAAATACCATTCATCCAAATACAAGTTACAACAATCAATAATAACTTTATCAGAAATTGTAGGAAATTTAAGAATGTGTATAGTGAATTGAAAGTCTCCGTCGTTATTCTTGAGACAAACCAAAGAAGCTATGCTTGCCATGGCGTCTACGTAGCGATTATCTTTCCTAGGTAAAGTTTGAATTGTGTAAGAAGAGAATTGTGAAATAATATCCAGAGCCAAATCTCGATATTGCATCATTTTATCATTCTTAGTTTGATAACTTCATTTGGATTTGTTCCACAATCAATTGCGAATCCTCGTAAATTTGCAAGTTTTTAATATGAAGGGATGAAGCTGGTCGTAAGCTAGCTATAAGAGCTTCATCCTCTGCAATGTTTTTAGTACAAGGAAAAGTTAATTTATATGATATAGGGATCATTTTTTTGTAGGAGGGATCAAGATAATGCCCACTCCAGATCCTGTCTTGCATCTAGAACCATCAAAATATAATTCCCAAACATCTTCTTGTTTAATTGTAAATATATTCTCATCTGGAAATTCTACTGAGGTAACAATTGTATTAGGATGAGGACAAGGAGCTTCAGCTAAATAATCAGTTAAAGCTTGTCCTTTAATTGATTTTTGAAGAATAAAATTGAGATTAAATTCTATAAGCAACATTACCCATTTTGCGAACCGGCCAGAGAGATCAGTTTTCGAGAAAAGATGTTTTAAAGGATCAAATTTAAAAATCACATTGCCCTCAACATTTAACAAGTAATGCAAGAGTTTTTGACAAGCATAAACTAAAGCCAAGAATTTTCATTCAAGTTGAGTATATCATGTTTCATAGTCCAACAAGGTTCAACTAATATAGTATATTGGTCTTCCCTTTCCTTCGCTGTCATGTTGAGCCAATAATGCACTCACAACATTGGAAGTAGTGAAAGTATATAGGTAAAAGGGTTTATTGAATTGAGTAGGTTGTAAAATAGGAGGATTAGCAAGATACTCCTTAAATTGCTCAAAGGATTTTTTACATTCCTGGTTCCAAGAAAAAATGGTATCTTTTCTGAGTAAAGAAGTAAAAGGAATAGTCCTATCAGCTAGGTTAGAAACAAAGCACCGAATAGATTATATTTTTCCTTGTAAACTGCGTAATTGTGAAATATTCTTAGGAGGAGGCATGTTAATAATAGCATCAATCTTTTCAGTATCAATTTCTATGCCTTGCTTGGAGATTATAAATCCTAATAATTTTCCAGAGTCAACTCCAAAAGTACAATTCTTCAGGTTTAATCTCATGTTATAACTCCTAATTCTTTCAAATATTTGTCTCAAAATGAACACATGATCTTATCTTTGTATAGATTTTTCCAAGATATCATCCACATAATCTTCCAAAATCTTATGGATGTAATCATGAAAAATCAATGTCATGGCACATTGATAAGTTGCTCCTACATTTCTTAATCCAAAAGGCATCATGACCAACCAAAATGTTCCCCAAGGTGTAATAAATGCAGTCTTAAGTTGATCCTCAATAGGAATAAAGATTTGATTATAACCCAAAAATCCATCCATAAAAGATAATAAAGCATGTCCCACTGTTGAATCCATAATCATGTCAATATTAGGTAGCGGGAAATCATCTTTTAAGGATGCCTTATTTAAATCCTGAAAATCAGTACACATTCTAATCTTATTTTCTCCTTTAGAAACAGCCACAATATTGGAAATCCATTCAGAATAATCAATAGAATGGATGAATCCAGCACCTAATAGCTTCTCAATTTCAGCTTTTACTAGTAAAGCAATGCCCAGATTCATCTTGCGAATCTTTTTCTTCAAAGGTTTAACATTAGGCTTAAGGACAATATTATGAGTAACGATCTTGGGATCTATGCCCGAAATATCCAAATATGTCCAAGCAAAGATATCTTTATATTGAAGCAAGAGAGAAACCAATTGATCTTGTTCATCTTGACTCAAACACTTTCCAATTTTGATTGTTTTTTCAGCATCATTCTTATCTACTTGAACTTCAATGGTCTCAGTTATTAATAAATTACTTTGTGTAGGAGAATCCATTGGTAAAGGAGAGGTATATTGATCATCATGTTCTCCAAAGTAGGCCTCACTATTCAGACAATAGAGCTTTCTTCTTTTGTGATGAAATGTAGGTAGATCCTGATAAGATCCTAAAAAATCAATGAGGGCTTCATCCTCAAGAAAGATGTCCAAACTAGGCTTTTGATCCATGTCAAGGAGAAGCGGATTAACCAATTTCAAATGGCCACCACAAATATGATTGACATTAAGGGGAAAATTTTATGGTTGTCTATAAGGATTGAATCCTAACCCATAAGTATAATTGCAACCTTCATTATCTAAGGGTACTTGTATACCTTGCTCATATTTACCACAACCTTTCCCATTAAATCCTGATTTCTTGAGTAAATGATAACCAAAACCATGTCTGTCGGTCATATCAGATTGAGTTAAAGGAGCGGCATATGTCACATTGTCGTAGCAATCTATTTTTATTGCCTCAATTGTTTCATCATGAGTAGAAGAAACAAAGTTACTTTTTAATTCCTCAGAAAGTGGAGATGGAATAAAAACTTGTTTTTCAAATTCAGATTATTTTTTCATAAATTCCAAATCTGAGACTTTATATTCTCCTATGAAAGCAGGGTTAAAATCCAATGTTCCCCAATCATTTTCTGTCAGGGAGGAAGATGAAATTTCATCTTGTTTAACCTAAGGTGGTTGCTTAGGTTTTTTAATTGGTTGTATAGGCTTGGAAACCTTAGCATATTCTGAATTTAGGAAAGGATTTCGTGCATCATCTGCATGTAGTGTGTACATCAGATTGTTATAAATGAACCTAACCTTGTGATGAAGAGTAATGCATAGTATGTAACCAAGGTCTTCCTAATAAGAGGTTATAATTGAGTGGTCCTGGCATAACATGGATAGGAGTGTAGAGATGCACATGACCAAATTTAATAGGTAGTGTAATAATACCCAAAGTTTTCTTTGCAATATTATCAAATCCACGAATAGGAATACTATCTGGTTGAATAGTTGTAAGATTGGCCTTAATTTCCCTAACCATATCCATGCTACAAACATTAAGCCGAGATCCATTGTCAATCAATGTTCTATTAATGATACTCTGATTAATAGAGACAACAACCATAAGAGCATCATATTGATTCTGCACCTTAACAGTAGGTAAATCATCATCCAAAAATACAATAGGAGGTATAGGAGGCATAGTGTGCATGCATTCCAAAAATGAATTAATGTTCTCTTGGTTAGGAGGCGGAGCAGAGTGAGTTGACAAAGCTTTTTGTAATGCCTCATGATATTTAGGGGAAGTTTGAAGTAGTTCCCATAAAGATATCTTAGTTGGAGTAGCACGTAACTGTTCAACTAAATCATATTCCTTAAAGGAATAAAGTAACCTAGGTGCTTGAGGAAGCACAGGTTGGGAAGGAGGTAAAGTAGCTGGGACAATAGGTTGAGGATTATTTTGTGTGCTATATGCATACAAAACAGAATCCGTGTTATCAAAGAAATCCGAAGGATCTCTAGGTTTACCCTTAACAGTTATTTTAGGACATCCTTTGACTATCATCAAAGGTTTAGGAGAGACCATTTTAGGTGTCTCAATGCTGCAAATAGAGGAATATGAAGGTAACCATGCATACACTCTATGGTAAAGGTCAATTGCCGAGGTTGTGGAGGAGGATGAAGTGGGAATGGGATCCATGGTGGTCCCATTTGAACCATTTTCACACTCACTTCCATGTACCTCATTAAGGGATCTATCCTTTTGTATAATAAAATCCTCATCAAAGTATTCTAAACAAGAATCATACATGTTGAGCACAAAAATAAAATAACAAGCATATAAATATTTTTTTGTTTTCTTAAAGAAATTTTGTAATTTTTATGAATTTTGAAATATAAATGCAATAGCATAAAGAAAAACTTACATCTATATTCATGCAATATCTAATGTGAAATGTAAATTTAACACCAAAATGAAAGAGTTGTCTATCGTAGGTTCACCAAAATGTAACATATAAAATTTTTTCGTTTGGATCTCCTAGATAAGATTTGCATAATGATAATTATATAAAGAAAGAGATCCTAAGTCCAACTTCAATATATTACACTTAATTATTATGATAAGAAATGAAGGGTGTTTGTAAAGAATAATGAGATAAGATACCCACCTCAAGACATATCAGATCTGGAAAAACTCATTTTCTGTAGCCTATGTTGAGTTTCTAGAAAATTCAAAGGATGACCTGGAACAGAAATGCAGAGACAAACAAAACCCAGAAATATTTTTGTGATCTGACATCGTCTTGTGAAAAATGTCAACCTTGACCCACAAATCTCACCCCTGACCCAATAATGTTGACCCTGACCTGCACTACCTCGATAGAGGATCTATTTTTGAATCCCGATAGTTCACTGAAAAGGGTATCCAAATCTAGTCTCAGATCTGTTGTTATGTACTTGTAGCTCTCAAAAATAGCACTTGCAAATATCTGAAAAGAGGGTTTTGGGGTGGCTATATAGGGTTTTTCCTTAGTCAAACCCTCATTTTGGTGATCTCCACTTCTGTGAATAGCCGAATATAGAGAGTATATGTGTGTGTGTTTTTCTCTTTGGAAAGAGTCTTTAAATATGTAATATCAAGGTCTAATCCTCTAGATTAACAATCCTAACATACATAGAAATGAGAAATCAATGCATATATTTCAATATGATAAAGAAAGCATACCAAGCCCCCAAGGCTAAAGTACTCCTACCAACTCACAATCCATAATTTCTACCCCATGATAATGTCCTTTTTGAATTCTTGAGTGTTGAGAATGGTAGATCTAAAGAGAAGAACACCTTCTTGTTTCAATGAAGATCCACAATAGCGTGTCCACCAAGAATGCTTGAGAATCAATTTAGTATGTCCTTTTAGCTTGTCCTTCTATATCATCCTCTTTATTACTTGCATCATCATTGCATCATGTCATCTCCCGATTTCATTTCATGATCAAATGAAGGCAAAAGAGAGTGCTTATATAGAGATCTCACTATAGGTCTCCTAGGGCAATGCAAGGGACCCAAATACAAATTTCACCTTGAATTATGGTTCAATCACAATAAAAAACCAAGGAGGGAATGAATTAAATTAGATATCATAGAAAAAACTTCCGCATCCAAACCTGGGGACCTATTTTAAGTTTAGAATCATGATAAGCTCTAGATTTGAAAGAGGGGACCAACACCCGACAGAGGTCTATGTCAACCTCACCCTTGACCTAGGTCAAGGTCAAGTTCAACCCTAACCTAGGTCAAGGTCAATCTTAACCCTAACCTAGGTCAGGGTCGATCTTGACCCTGACCTAAGGTTTCAGGCAGGTCACCAGAAAGTGTTTATGAAATTCGCAAGTCTGCCGGGGACCTAGGAAGGTGAGGGAATCTTCCAGAATGCTAGGATGAAGGCCTAGAGGCCTAGGAAGAGCATGATGAGGCCTAGGAGGACCAATACATAGGTCCTACCTAGAGGAAAGAGTCATGGAGAGGCAAATCTAGGAGAATCCATAAGATCCTACCCTAATTTCACCTTAACATGTAGAATCAAGTGCAGATGCATTCCTAAATGCAAATCTAATATGCAAGCATACTAAATGAAGGTGCTAAACCTACCAAAATGGAGGTGCTTCCATTTTAAGATGATATAGAGCATGCAGATGTTGAATCATGGTTATCTAAGTATTGTCCTCACTGTCATAAACAAAAGAAAGACCGCGGATGCAAGCTGGTGGCGAACCTAGAGAATCAACATTTGCCTACATAGTACATGAAGATAGAAGGAGACAAAGAGAAAGTGTTCTTTGTTGCTCAACATCAACCATGGGATTCAATACAAGGTATGCCTTAGGATCCATTTCAATTTTCAAATCCTTACAATAATCAATGGAAAAACCAAAGTTATCAGAATCCTTCTCAGTACTCTCAGCTTACCTAGAATAACTAGTGGCCTAACTAGAAAAATAACCAGTGGCCTAACTAGAAAAATAACCAGTGGCCTAACCAAAAAAATAACTAGTGGCCTAACCAAGAAAATAACCAGTGGCCTTAGCCTCAGAATCAATGGCAACCATCACAAGGGAATTGGCAGCAAAATAACCAATGGAGGGGGCCTCCATAGTGGCCTAACCAAAATCCTACTTTTCCATAGTTACCACATCCAATGCCTCCTCCTACAATAATGCCACCTCCTACAACCACTAATCCCAATCCTAAGCCAACCCAATTTCCTACTCAGTCGCAGCCTAATACTAATAACAAGAAACAACAGCCAATGTATACCATTGATACACAGCAGTACCCTGCTTATGCACTAGAGATATATGATATCCATTTGAGGTCTGGTACCACTCTTCCTACACCTAAACATCCTATTATCATGGAAGTTGCAGACACTCCTGCAACATCAGCACCACTTACAGAAGCTATACCACAAAATACCACCCAATCAACTCATATATTCAACAAAATTGATGTTCAAACCTCAGTTGATCCTCCTTTTCCACATAGGCTTACCATAGAACAACCTATATCCTAAGAAGAATGTCATTTTCTATTCTTGAGAAGATGAAAAACATGCACATCCAAATCCCTCTGTTCCAAGCTATCAAAGACATTCCTATCTATGGAAAATCTACTAAGGAAGCATGCCTTAAAAATCCTGGAAGGAAGAAGAAGGACCCTCAAATAGTTTATTTTATAGGGCAACTTGCAGATATCATGTTGGGAAAGGTAGTTATACCCAAGTATTCAGACCCTAGAATCCCAGTAGTTGATTTGATAATTAATGGACAGTCTGTAAAAAATGCTTTAGTAGATTTGGGAGTAGCCATAAATGTAATGACCAAAGATACAATGCATAGATTAATTATTGAGGGCTTGAGAACAACTCCAACAGTGTTACAAATTGCTGATAGTTCAACTATCACTCTAGATTGTCTTATAGAGGATGTAGTAGTCACCTTCAATTCATGGGAATACCCTGCTGATTTTCTCATCTTATCACCTAAAGTAAACTTTGCTGGCTATACAGTCATCCTAGGGAGACCTTGGTTAGCCACCACTAATGCCAAAATTAGTTTTCGATCAGGAAGTATGACAATTTCAAATGGTCAAGCAATAAATAAGCTAGCACTGTATCCTCCTACCCAACCCCAACCAGACTTGGGAGATCCTATTTGGCCAGATTTGGGAGATGAGGAAGAAGAGCTCAACTCTGTTTCCTAGCTCATGATGTTGCACAGACAATATTTTCTAAAAATGCAAGAAGAAGATGATGTAATACAGAGTATTCTTACCAATGAGTGTGTAGTAGAAAAGGATGTTTTTGAAAGTTCTATTTTACAGTTATGTACCTATGAGGACTATATCTTTCCAACAAGCCCAGTACATGAGTTCTCAATGGTAGAGCTAACAACCACTATGGAAATTTCCCGTGGTCACAATCTCCATGTGAACAACAAGTTGTCACCACCACAATTGGCATTGTTAACCAAACTCCTGCGTAAGCATGAGAAATCCTTTGGTTGGGATTATGGCTATATGCTAGGTCTAAACCCTAAACTCTGCACCCATAGGATCTACACCAATGATGGAAGCCTACCACTCCATCAACCTTAGAGGAGAATAAATCTCGCCTTGCTAGAAATAGTCAAAGTTGAATTGTAAAAGTTGTTAGATGTTGGTTTTATCTATCTAATATCTAATAGCAAGTGGGTATCAACTTTTGTCATTGTACCTAAGAAGGGAGGAAAATGTTGAATATGTGTGGATTACCAGGAATTGAATAACACCACAAAGAAGGATCATTTTCCTTTACCATTTATTGATCAAGTCCTGGACACTTTGGCTGGTAAGAAATACTTCTCCTTTCTGGATGGATACAACGGTTACAATCAGATCAACATTGCTCCAGAAGATCAGGAGAAGACCACATTCACATGCCCTTGGGGCACATATGTTTATTTTGTATAACCATTTGGCTTATGCAACACACCAGCTACTTTCCAGAGAGCTGTAATCAACATCTTTGCTGACATATCACATGATTGTATGGAAATATACATGGACAGCTTCACTACATTTGGTGTCACCTTTGAGGAAACCCTGAAGAACTTGGAAAGAGTACTAATCATATGTCAAGAACACAACTTGTCTCTCAACAGTGGGAAATTCTTTATGATGATGTAGGAAGGCGTAGTGCTGGGACATTTATCTCTGAAGCTGGAATCCAGGTAGACCCTGCAAAAATAGAGGTAATTATCACACTACCTATCCCTACAAATAAAAAGGATGTTAGATCTTTCTTAGGACATGTTGTATACTATAGGAGGTTTATCCAAAATTTTATTCAAATAGCTAGTCCTCTATATACTTTTCTTACCAAAGAGGTCAAATTTGTTTGGACAAAGGACTGTGATGAATCCTTCCTATAGCTTAAGTCACTTTTGACAACTGCACCAATACTTAGGGGCCCTGACTAGACTTTACCATTTCACATACATAAAGATGCTTTAGACTATGAAATAGGTGTTGTCCTAGGAAAAAAGTCTAGTAACCTTGAGAATGAAATTTACTACATTAGCAAGAGCCTCAATGGACTAGAGTTAAACTATATAGTGACTAAAAAAGAATTACTAGCAGTAGTTTATTCTCTGAACAAATTTTGCCATTATGTAACCGGTTATCCCATCTTTGTTCATACTGACCATGTAGCAATTAAGTATCTTATGAACAAACCTACCATCACAAGCAGGTTAGCAAGATGGCTTCCTCTTTTGTAGGAATTTGACATTACCATTATTGACAAGTCAGGGAAGGCAAATACAGTAGCTAATTATCTATCCAGAATCCACCATGCTGAAGAAGATACTACTCTGATAGATGATGCATTTTTGGATGAGCATTTATTTCATATTATTGTCCAAAATCCATGGTATGTTGATATAGCTAATTACCTTGAAAATAAAAAAATGCCAACACATTTTCTTATAAGGATAGGAGACTGCTTGTAGAGAAAAGCTTCCACTTCTCTTGGATTGATAACATACTATTTTACACTAGACCTCACCAAGTAATGTAGAGATGTGTGCGAGAAGGTGAGACATATGACATTATCCATGCATGTCATAATGAGCCATGTGAGGGACACTTTGGAGCAAAAAGGACAGCCCAAAATATTTTAACTACTAGCTACTACTAGCCTATACTTCACAAGGATGTAGCCAGCTACATAAGGAAATGTGATAAATGTCAGAGAATGGGCCGACCAACAAGATCAAATGAAATTCCCCTCAATCCACAGGTGGTGGTAACACCATTTGACAAATGGGGCATGGACTTCATTGGTCCAATAGACCCTCCATCCAATGGGAAGTCTTACATCCTAGTGTGCACTAATTATCTCACCAAAGGGGTCGAAGTAAAAGCCATGAAGCATGCCCAGGATCATAAGTTTGCAAAATTTTTGTATGATGAAATTTTCACCAGATATGGAGTACTAAGAGAACTTGTTACTGATCAAGGTACTCAATTCACTTCTAATCTGATAATAGAGCTCATGAAGGAATATAATATAAGACATCGGAAGTCAATCCCCTATCATCCTCAGGCCAATGGATAGGCCAAAGTTACAAATTGGGAAATCGAAGCCATCTTAACAAAAATAGTTCATTTGCACCACTAAGATTGGAGCAGCAGACTATCAGAAGTTGTCTAGGCATATAGAACAACCTGGAAAACCACCATAGGGGTCATTTCATTTGAGCTATTATATGGAAAAGCAGCAATGCTACCCATTGAATTTGAACACCAAACTTTGCGGACAACACTGGAGTTAAATATTGATCTTCCTATAGCACAGAAAGAGCGATTGTTGCATCTCAATTCCTTGGATGAAATGCACAAATCTTCTCTAGAGTGCATTGAAATAATCCAGAAGCAAAGGAAAAGTGGCATGACTCACATATTAAGAGAAAGAAGTTTCAAGATGGTGATTGGGCATTACTGTATGATTCCAGATTCAAGGAAATACCAAGCAAGCTGCAGACAAGATGGCTGGGCCCATATGGAATAAACCATGTCTTCACCAATGGAGCCATCCATTTGACCACAATTGACCCAGTACACTTCAAGTTATTAGTCAATGGACATCGGCTAAATTTGTATCACCAGCCTCAAACAAAAGAAGACTTCCTGCAGAAATTTTGACAACAAGGTTTAAAAGAGCAATAGGTAACACTTCTTGTAGCAGAGGGTGCAACCCTTCTTCCTGTAGCTCTTCAATAGAATTCCTTTGAGCATGTCCATAATAAAAACTTTTTGTTTACATGAAGTTCATTTCTTCACTCACTTTCTAAATTCTTCTTTCCAACTCATCTCATTTCTTTATCTTCCACCCATCCACCTTCCATATCATCACCATTTTCCCTTCTTTGATTCAAATAAGAGCCAAGTACACTGACGTAAGCCACCGCGACCATCATTCCACTCTTGCCACCTTTTTTTGGTACGTGCAATGATAGAATGACAGGTATAAGATTTTCATATTTTTTTTAATTTTTAGCACTTAGATTTCGATGATTATATCTAGTACTGCAATAAATGTATCATTACGGCATTAAGCCAGTTCTATACCTCGTGCCAATTATGCCGAGTGGGGACACTTGTCAATGTTTCATAGGGGGTAGAGAAGTGTACTAATTCCTAAAATATCACTTCTATTTACTCCTAAAAGATTTAACGTCGCCTCAAATATGTACTTTGCCCTTGTCTCATTAAAATCCCGTTGCTATATCGCACAACTGTCATACCCTTATTCCCAAATTATCCATGATTGTCAGACTCGATGTGACCTACAATTAAATTATGTGGAAACTCGTAGTAAGAACTATAATTTCTCCTAAAAACACATTATCATTTTTCATGTTAAAAATAATAGAAGAATGCAGAAGAAAGTCCATGTAACGCCCCGCCAGGGAACCCAAGAGAGATTAACCTAAACATGTCGCTATGTGTGCTGAATAATTTTTTTTTTTAAAGTTAACATAAAGAAACATACAATCATGCAGAAGCAATTACCATTTATACACGTCTTACACTCACATAGATTACATGACTCAAGGGTCCCATGACGTTGAATTACTTAAAGCAAAACACAACTAACATTATACCAAAAGATTCCATCTGATTAATCATATCAAATATAACTTACATAACCATAATTACAAACCTCATGGATAACCATGAAACTAAAATAAACTCACATCCACTACACATGTCACAGGGTATGTGGTAATCACTCTAATCTAATTACTATTACAATTTCCAGATTAGGTATCACATGCAATACTCTAATACAAGATTACAATAATAAAATACATAAATAATGATGAAGGAACATAAAGAGCTCATCTGCAAAGAACCATCAAGCACCTGGTATAAGGACGTCAAATCTCAATGGATAAAGAATCACTACCACCCGTCCATGTGGAACCACAAAGGTCCACCCCACCGTGATGAGGAGATAACAACAGATCCCAATTGGATATCCAAAACCAAGAAGGAATAACCACTAAGCAAGGGATCTTGATAGCTCTCTAATCCGGTGTACTAATCATCATAAAAGGTAAGACTCACTAATCTAGAGGCAACTGACAACGTAGGAAATCTAGCATGTGTAAAGTAAGGTGTCATCATGTAGGTCTACCCTTAAGTTCAGCCCAGATAATCACAACGGATTTTGGCACCCAAGTGACCATACACGGAGCTAATGTCCTCTCTTATTGACAAGGCCCACTAACTATGTCAGATACCTCATAGGGAAACTAACATCTTCTCCAAACCATCTTAGCCTATACTAGCACTCAAGCATGGGTGAGGGCACATCTTATTAATTCATTTTAATATCCCA
>MU225256.1:1716556-1726994 GCA_018584345.1 Thuja plicata | reverse complement strand
TATATATATATATATATATAAGGAATGTTAGTTGCTGAGATTTAAATAACAGACGATTAAAACATGCTATAACTTATAATAAAATCTTCCAAAATAAGAGTCATTTAAATCCTGCAGAGAACAAGAAAAGAAAAGAGTAAAGAAATGAAGGTAAAGGAATACAGAGTAAACCTTGTAAGATAGAACTTTATTAATTGAATCTTACAAGGACAATGATAAAACCCTACAGAAAACCAGAGATTAAGATCTTAATATTGATTTAAAGGGAAAATACAAAACAAGAAAAACTAAAAAGTTAGATGTACAGATTTAAGAGAAGTGAAAGCAAAGAAATATGTTAGGAAGGCTGAAATGTCTGAATATGCAAACTAGAAATCCCTTGTGGTTTCCCGACAGAGGGTATGTTAGATCTTTAAATAAAAATTGAAATGTGATGAATAGAGCTTAGATCTAGCGGCAAGCCATCCAGAACTAATGTAAGGAAACTCAGGTGCGGAAAAAGCTTCCTACACTAATCTCTAAAGGAAAGTATTGTGCAAATTCTTTTAAATCCTTACAATTTTTTATTCTTTAACTACTTTAACAAAGATATTGCAACCATATACCATGCATACAAAAAATAGAGAATGACACTGTGATTTACCCTGGGGAAAACCTTTTGGTAAAAAACCCCAGCACTCCAAAACCTGCACAATGTATTATCTTCAACACAACGATTACAACACACTTGCAATGCAAGTTCTTTCAGGAGACAATCGACACACAGACAAATCCAGTAGCACCAGATTATACCAACAATACACTCTTTTCGTATCCTTTCCTGTAACCCTAAAAAAATGCTTATATCATTGCGCTTTCTTTTTTAGGGCAACTCCCAAAGATAGCCATATTAGGGTTTTACCGTTCTCTAAGAAAATAGGAACCCTAAAATAGGATCAAGGATTGGAAGAGTGTACAGTACTCAACTTTATCAGTTGCCACATGTCATTGCATGTCTTCACCTGTCATTGAAATCTCTTAGAAATAGCTCTTACATGTCATAGGAATCTATCATAAGCATTTCAGCCATGATCTCCTTACACACAATTCAAGATGCCAACACATCAAGTGGAGTGACACATCAACATGCCAACTAAACATGTACACTCACACTTAATTACATTATTTGCAAGAAATATATTTTACAAAAAAAATAATAAGAATAGGAATTATCCAAGGTTGAGACACCTTATTCCTAACAACTAAGAGGTTAGATTGCAAAAATGTAAGATTTGCAAGAAAAATGAAAAAAAATGTTAGATTGCAAGAAAATAATGAAGGAAAAACCTGCAAAACAAATATTAGATCAACAAGAAGAACTTTCTCCTTTGAATGGCACCTTCCTACAAAATACTTAAACAAGGATTAAATAACTCTGATACCATGTAAGAAGTATTAAAAGAATGAAAACAAGAACATGAAGTAATTCAAGAAAATGAAATGCAAGAAGGATTTTACAATAAACCAAATGTGAGATAAATTTTTCAAGATCAATCACCATGCATATGAGAAACTCCAAGAATCCAACAAAGAGCCAAGAGATTTTGGTAAGGGGAAAAGCAAAGAAAAACCCCTTTGTGAATAATAAGAATATGGAAAAAAGCCTAAAGGATGAGAGAAATAAGCTCAATACAATAGTGAGAGCAATGAGAGATTGTAGGAAGAAAATGAGAGAGAGGAGAAGATTATTGAAGCAAGTGTGTGAGAGGCATCTCTTAAGTAGAGAAGAGTGGAGGAGTTTGCATGTAACTCCCTTCTCCTATGAATGCCACATTCATATTGTGTGTGTGAAAAATGTGTGATTCCTCTTAAGGAGGAATATATATTTTCCTTATTAAAGCAAATATAAAATAGTGACATGTCCTCCTACTTGGACTAGAGGACAAATACAAATAAGGATACCTTGGTTTATCCTTTTAAATACATATTTTCAACCAAGAAAAGATTAATTCTAACAAAACTAGATGTACTCCTTAGAGATTGGCTCAATCTGACCTATGGAAAAGTCAAAGAGGAAACAAGGGAGAAAATATTTGGGATCAGAACAGAGGTCTATGTAGAGTATGACGGTATGTCTTACTTTGTCTTTCAGAGAGCCATGGCTGGTGCCAGAAGAAGATGGAGAAGATTACCCAAAGCATTTAAGAGGTCAGAACCTTACAGCCCTATCAACCTCCAAGAAGCCATTCATAGAGAATCAAAATACATGCAACTGGGTAGACAAATTAGAAAAGAACTATGGTGTCCACTTACCATGCAGCCACCTATGCTCCTTTGGCCCCTTTATCACATCAATGTTGAAAGGATTGACTAGCTACAGGAGGATCACAGAGTGGATGTCTGGGAGAAGAAAAGAGGATTCTATTACACTTTCAAGAGCCAAGGGCGAGGAAGGATAGAGGTTGGTTATTTTTGAATAACTACCAGAAAGTGAAATGCTTGAGGACAAGCATTCAAATTACTAGGGGGCAGATGATGAGACCATTTATTGTCTCTATTATATTGGTCTTAATACTATGTTTTAAGTATTACCAAAACATCTGTGGACTTATAATCAGTTGAACTTGTGTCAAAGTACAGTTAGAAATATCAAACCCATGGGTAGATAGTTATGTCATGTTTTTCCAATATTATATATATTGCAGTATTTTATATAGCAATCAGAATGTGTGTTCTAATATTTGGATCAATTTGATTAAGTTTACTTGTATGAATATTTATGCATGATAACTAACCTGCCAGGAAGTAGGAGCAGCTTGAGAGTGGTTGACTGCATTTAAAAGAGGACGTTGAGGTCTAGCTGTGACAAGTAACCATCATGGCACCAGAAGACATGACTACTATAAAAGAGGAGCCATTGTTCTAGAAATGCAGGAATGTAGTGCTGTTATATTCCCTCTGCACTCATCACCATGTTGAATTGGTCACCCAAACTTTATTGCACATGTCGTGGGTTGTTACATTTCCCTCTCTTCTCTGGCATGATTTTAGTCAGCTCTTTTCTTTTCTATTTTTGAATAAAGTGTCGATCCTCTATTTATAGGGATTTGACTGTTAGTTTTTAAGTTCAAATTTTTTTGCGAATACAGTGTTGTATCTTGCACAGCAAGTTATTTTTCAGTTTTATGTATTGTTCTTATGTAATCATTTCTTGAAATATAATGAAGTGATTCTTGGTTTACATTTTGTGTTAGTAGATTAGTAGAAGTTGACCAAGGGGTCCCACTTGGGAGGTGGATTAGAATAGAGTAGAGTAGATTTACTTTCAATATTCCCTACATTTTAGATAGAAGATTATGGTTTCTTCCTGCAGCATTGTACTTTGTGAATGTTCATGCAGCACCTGCAAGGATAGTTATAGTGAATTCTCTAGGTTGAAATAATAGGCTTAGGTAGATTTTAAAATTTCCATCATTCATTTTAGTAAGGACTAAGTGTGTTTACTTTTCTGCAACACTAGCGTAGATTCCTTTCATTCATTTTACCTTTTTGCAACATAGGTGGAATAACTCTTTAAGGGACTTAGTGCACATACTGTGTCATACCATTTCAAGTATACGTCCCTAGGTTGACAAACTAAATGCACCTCATGGTGGGATAAGTAATCCTTAGATTGAATAAACTATTCCTAAGAGAGGCTTTGGGCACAATTACTAAGCACCTATTGTGAGGCGGTTCAATGCCTACACCTTCGAATGTAGATAATGGTGTGCCTTGAACATGATACAATGATGTGCCTTCAAGATGATACAAGGGTGTGTCTCCAACATTGGATGGTGATGTCTCTTCAACTTGGGAACTCATAGATGATGTGCCCAGATCTTCATAATTCAATTGTCTTGTAGCACACAAGTTTCTCATTCGTTGCCTTTTTGTTTCCAATTCCAATTCTCTCTTACTTTCTATTGATGTTTCATGTTCCTCATCCAAAGGAAAATCTTCTTCTATGGTATGCAATTTTTTGTGTTCACGAAGTTGTCTCATTCTTTCCCTTTCCTTCTCTTTGTCTCTTTCATTTTCTTCTGGTCTTAGAATCTTTGCTCGTTTCCTTGGCATGATGATGATTTCTACATATGAATTCATTACAATTTTGAAATTATTATATTAATCTATTATAAGAAGTAAAACATTATAATATCAATCTAAATTATATTAACTTAAAATATAATATAAATCTTTTACAATATGTTAAATTATTTCATCAACAAATCCATATCATAGTAATGCATGTACAAAAAGACTCTTTATTCACAATTCACATGTAAAAAATAAAAAACTTACCTCAATGGATCAATTTTGGTGAAGATTGGTTGACTTTCGTTCTTCAATGTTGACTTCTGAACAAAAATGTGTTGCAAATCCATAGAATATACTTCTTTGTGATTTTAAACACCATGAAAAGTGAATATTTGGTGAGAAGACTGTAAAAAATAGACAGCAATAGTTAAAAGTGGGTCTCTTTCATGAATTTCTTACCTTTATTACCATTTTTTGTGTTATTACATAGGGCGCATGCCTTATAGGTTGTACACCCTATGTTAGAGAGAGAGAGAGAACAAGTACAAAATGAAGAATCCATTACCAATTTTAATCTTGGGGTCATCAATTTGATTAGTCATGCTAACCAAGGTTTCCTTTTGCATGGATTGAATGAAAGACTAAAGAATCACAATGAAACCCATCACAAGAAACCATTTCAGAAGATAAAATTGGAAGGAAGTACGTCTTTCAAAGGTTTGTCTATAGAAGATGATATGAATTTTCATTTACCATGCCATGTTAAAGGATTGGTTGGCTTTGGATTTCCAGGTCACCCTGTTGATCAACAGCTGAAGCTTAAAAATTTTGTGCAAGGACCCCCTATTTTTATTTTGAAAATGTGTTTAATACACTAAGGGGTCTATGGGAAAAAATATCCTGATATCTCCATAATATTGAACCAAAATTTGTGGATTCTAAGTACTTTTCAATTTCTAGTAGAAAATGTGGCTACGTGCATAACCTTCCTATTGATAATCATTTTTAGATTTTACCATTGCCACCAATGACAATTGAAGAGGTATTTCTTGAATATCAAAAGTAATAACTAAGAGGGGGGGTGAATCAGTGGCCTCAATAATTTATCCTTAAACTTAACCACCAATCAATAAACCTCAGACTATTATGTAACTTACAAGATGCATGCCATGAAATACTTATAATAATTAACTGTCTGTCGGTTTTCCTTTTCTGACCTTATTCTCCTTGATTACCGATAAGTAGTAAAACTATTTACCAACACTCAATAAATAAGCAGAGTATACCAATCAATCCTGAAAAGCATATGTGAGATGTAAAACAATAAAGTAATAAACCATACACACATAACACATGGATTTTAATGTGGAAACCCTATTAAGGGAAAAAACCACTGGGACCGGTACCCCAAATTTTCACTCTTCTGAAGTGAGCCCTGTTAGGAGCCAACCCTATTAAAGGTTACAAACACACTGTTAGGTGTGACCTTGTTAGAGGATTTTATACATAGAGGTTGTCACTTAATATCGGGAAACTCATTTTGCTACCATCCTTGAATCAGCCTCCTTCTTAGACTATCAATAGGCTTTAGGAAAATCTAGTGCTACTTTCATGAATCAACCTTTTTGGCACTCCTTGGGATGTACCTCAATATATAGAAGGTCGTTAAGTCCTACTTTGTTAAGAGACTTGATGCTTCAATGGTTAAACTAAAACACTATGACATGATTCTACTGCAACTTGAATTGCAGATTTTCAGATCTATTTAAGTACATTAACTCTCTAATCAATGTATTAATTCAAGTATTTGTGCTCCACACTTTCTGCTATGTGATGTTGTGCTTCACTGTTTGTTGGTGTCTGCAAAATTCTTTATCTCTCCTTCAGCTTGATTGATAAGGACTGTATGAAGTTATCCTTCATCAATTTCTCTTCAGCATCCTCTTTCTATTCACTCCCCTTCCCATGCATACAGAAATGAATTATGCTTGTCTCTTATATAGACATGATATTCACTGTTTCTTGATTCTTGATTCTTGGCGTGAATAACAATCCAGCCAATTTGATTTAAATCTTAACTCCTAATTTATCTTGTAGTTATCTTCTTACCAACTATACAAATCTTCTTTAAATCAATCACTTAACTATGGTCGAATAAAACAAATAAAACAACCAGTTAAGTCTATCCTTAAGCTCTGCCAGCTAGATATTTTGTCATTTTCTGAACTCTCTTTTATGTCGGTCAACTCTATAGTTAGTCATTGGTGATAACTGCCAGTTTTGTCAGTGTGACTCCACTCAACTTCGGGATCTTTGTCCATCAGGCATCATTAGATTTTACTCGTCGGGCAACTCTATTTTTAGCTCGTCGGGCATCCTGTGGTTTTGCTTCATCAGGCAACGCTGTCTTTTGCTCATTGGGTATCGCTATGAATTTTGTTCTTTGCCTTTACTGATGGTGTGCACTCCATCGGTGTTGTCTATCACTTAGTGAATACTTGAATTTTATGCATTTTTTGAAAGAATAACCTTTGCTCCATTGATTCTCTGAAGTCTTTTGCATTATGTACATGACCATATAGATGATATCAAGTTGACATCAATGAAAATACAAACTATTAACTGATTTAATGCCTTGCATTATCTTCAACTTATCATTTATCAAACATTCAATCAGTTACATGTCACCAATCTCTCCCTTTGGAATTGATGGCAACATACTATATTATCACACTATACTATTTCTAATACAATATGAATATAATTGTTGAGATTCATCAAACTACCAAACAGTTTGTTTTGATAACTGATAAGAATGTCTAACTGCCAGTAAGCTCTGTGTTAGCTTAGATTTGATTCTTGCAGCTTTCTATGTTTCTTGTACTGATGTGTTGTGTTTTCTATTTGTGTTAATTTCTCTCTTTTGATTGTTCTTCTTCTTTGATGTCTTTGTCTTTTGTCAACAACTCTCCCTATGGATATGATCTCTCCCTGTTGGAGTAATCCAATAATGGATAAACTTTCTTCTTTTTTTGAAGATTGTGATAACATGGAAACTTTCTCTCCCTTTGACAACTATGCCAAAAAATATCTCACAGATATCTGACATTAATTTCAAGTGTCCTTTTTTCTTTCCATCCATAATATATTCCTTGAATTTCCCTTATCCATCAACAATACAATAATATGCTCTAGTGCTCAGTTCTGATATATACCTTTCTGTATATAGATGTAGCTTTGAATTTCATCCTTTTGCTTGCATCAACATGAATGATATTCTGATAATATATAGGTTGGTGCAGCCTTCAGTCCTTTACTGACTGGTAGACAAGGGTTTGACACCTAGTCTCTTTCTCAAGTACTCAAATGTATCCTTGGGCAGTGGCTTGATGAAGATATCAACCAATTGTTCTTTTGATTGCACATACTCAAGTATCACCTCTTTCTCTTGAACTTGTTCTCTTAAATAATGATACTTGATGGAAATGTGTTTTGTCTTGGAATGCATGACTAGATTCTTGGAAATATTTATTGTACTGGTGTTATCACAATAGATAATCACTAGTTCTGAGATCTTCATATGCATACTTTCCAGCAACTGTTTCATCCATGCAATATTTGAGCAATTTGCAGCAGCAGCAACATATTCTAATTTTGCAGTAGACTGAGAGATGCATCCTTGCTTCTTGTTAATCTATGTGACAAGTCTGTCACCCATAAAAAATGCTCCTCCAGTTGTGCTCTTCTGGTCATCAATATTTCCAGCCCAATCAGCATCGATAAACACTTTTAGATCAAATTTTCCTTCTCTTCTATACCATAAGCCAAATTCCTCAGTATTCTTTAGATATCTTAGGATTGTTTTCACAGCAGTCATATGTGATTCCTTGGGGTTAGCAGAAAATCTAGCAACAATTCCTACTACCTGTGTAATATCTGGTTTAGTGTGTACAACATACATGAGTTTTCCAATCATTGATCTATACAAATTCTAATTTACCTCTGTTGTCATGTCTTCCTTTGTTAACTTACATCCAGTAGCCATCGATGTTCTAACTGGTTTGGAATCTTCCATCTTGAATATTTTCAGGACCTCTTTGATGTATTTGGACTGTGTAATGAAAATACCTTCACTTTGTTGAATGATTTGTAGACCAAGAAAGAACTTGATCTCTCCAAACATAGACATTTCAAACTCTTTTCTCATTTCATCAGAAAATGATTTGCATAGCATATCATTTCCTCCAAATATGACATCGTCAACAAATATTTCAGCAATCAAAGTGTTAGCATCAGTATCTTCCTTCAAATAAAGATTATTGTTTTCACTAGTCCTTATGAATCCAATATTTATTAGATAGGAATGAATTCATTCATACCAGGCTCTATGAGCTTGTTTTAATCCATACAAGGCTTTGTGAATTCTACATACCATGTTTCTCTTGTTTGGATCCACAAACCCTTCTGGTTGTTCAATGTATACCTCTTCTTCAAGTATTCCATTTAGGAATGTTGACTTGACATCCATTTGATATACTTTGAATCCTTTATATGCTGCATAAGCAAGTAGTATTCTTACTCCTTCTAGCCTAGCAATGGGTGAAAATGTTTCTCCATAGTCTATACCTTCCTCTTGTGCATACCCCTTGCATACTAGTCTTGATTTGTTCCTTGTGACTTCTCCATTCTCGTTCAGCTTGTTCCTGAATATCCATTTTGTACCGATGACATTCTTGTCATTTGGTCTTAGCACAAGTGACCATGTTTTGTTCTTCTCAATCTGCTCAATCTCATCATTCATAGCACTTATTCATTCTTCATTATCTAGTGCAGCATTGACAGATTTTGGCTTAAACTCACAAATTAAACAATTTGAGTTTAAAGACTTACTTCTTGTTCTTGTACCAGCTTTCTTATCTCCTATGATCTGGACCTCTGGATGGTTCCTTCTTACATATCTTGCAAGTACAGGTATAGCTCTTTGTGTATTAGGTTGATCATTATTTTGATCTTCATTTTGTTCTTCATTACATTGCACATTATTTTGATCATTATCCTGACCATCGATAATAATATTCTGACCGTCGGTTGCAACATTTTGTTGTTCTAGAATTAAGCACTATTTTTTGGGAAGAGCGTTGGGTTCTTCACAATATACAAACTTGTTGTAGTCCTCTAGTTCTTTTGTGATATCCAACTCATTCTTTTCTACAAATTCATCAATCTTTACATTTTCACTTTCAACTATTTTGTTAGAAGCCTTGATTAGACACTTAAAAGATTTTCTCTTGGTAGAATACCCCAGAAAAATACCTTCATCACTTTTGGCATCAAGCTTTCCATTTCTATCATCCTTTAAGACAAAACATTGACTACCAAATATTTTGAAGTAACTAAAATTGGGTGTTTTACCATACCATAGCTCATAAGGTGTCTTCTTTGTGTCCTTCTTCAATTTTACTCTGTTAAGTGTATAGACAGCTTCCCTCCAAAAGATTTGGGTGATGTCTTTTTCTATCATCAGTGTTCTTGCACAATCAACTATTGATCTGTTCCTTCACTCAGCAATCCCATTTTGTTGTGGTGTTCTTGGTGCATAAACCTGTCTTTTATACCATGCTCATTACAGAAATTAGTGAATTCATTTGATATAAATTCTCCTCCTCTATCTGATCTTAAACATTTTAGATCCTTACCACTTTGTTTTTCTACCATATCCTTATACCATTTAAACATCTTGAATGCTTCAGATTTTTCTTTTAGAAACATAACTGTCATCATTCTATATTAATCATCAACAAAGAGAATAAAGTATCTATCTCCATAATAACTCTTTGTCCTGATAGGTCCACATAAATTAGTATGGACTAATTCTAGAATATCATCAGATGTATGGGTTTTACTTTTGAAACTAGACTTTGTCATTTTACCTTTTTGACAATTTTTGCACATGATGTTGTCTGGCTTTGTCATTTTTGGTAAGCCTCTTACATTTCTCCTTCTGTTTATTTTCATCATGTTGTCAAAATTAACATGACACAATCTTTTGTTCCACAACCATATGTCTTCATTTCTAGTCATTAAGCAAGTGGTGTTTGTATCATTCAGATAGAATAAGTAACCTTTAGTTTGTTCACCGGTACCAATTAGTTTTCCTGATTCATTGAAAATCTTTGCCTTCTTATTCTCAAATGCTACTCTGTGACCTGAATTATTCATCTGAGAAACACTCAATAGATTATAATTCAATCCTTCTACCCAATAAGCATTTTCACATTTAATCAGGTTATTCAGCATTATTGTTCCTTTACCTTCAACTAGACAAGGTGTATCATTTCCCATTCTTATTGTACCACCATTATAATATTCAAAAGTGTTAAAC
>MU225256.1:1698712-1716506 GCA_018584345.1 Thuja plicata | reverse complement strand
TTTCACATTTAATCAGGTTATTCAGCATTATTGTTCCTTTACCTTCAACTAGACAAGGTGTATCATTTCCCATTCTTATTGTACCACCATTATAATATTCAAAAGTGTTAAACTTTTCTTTGTCACCGATCATATGGTGAGTGCAACCAATATCTATAATCTAGATGTCATTCTTACTAACCTTAGATATGAGTGTAGTTTCTTCATACCTTTCATCTTCATCTGAATCATCTTTCACAACTACAAATACCACCTTGATGTCATCATCAGGTTTAGTGTCAGTATCTTCATATTTGCAAGCAGCTAGGTAGCTAGCCTTCTTGCCTTTGTCCTTGTAGTCTTGGGTATCCTTTCTTTCTGGTTTTCGGTAACCTCTGTAATATTTGTTATCACCTCTATCAGATTTCTTCTCAAAATATCTGTCATTACTTCTATCATCCTTTCTTCTGTTAGGACATCTTGCAGCAAAGTGTCCAATCTCTTTACAATTAAAGCATACAAGTGGTAACTTGCCTTTGTATTTACCTTTGCATCTCTGCATTCTTCTAACCATAAGTGCTTCTATTTCATCTAGATCTTCTTCTTCACTTTCACTTTCACTGTCCCTTCTAGATGAGTATCTATGATTGGATTTTCTTATTTTCATAGAAGACTTAAATGCAGACTCTAAGTTTGGTAAGACACTATTATCAAAGTTATTCATCTCAAATGAAATCAGTCTACCAATCAAACTATCAAGAGTAACTGTGTTGTTTGCTACTACTCTCATTTCTTGAATAGCAGAAACTCTAATAGCATATACAGGCAATAAGGTTCTTAAGATTTTACTTACCACTGTTTCCTCTTCAAGTGTACCTCCAATACCTCGTATAGCATTGACTACTTCTTTTATTCTTGTGTTGTACTGTGTGATTTTTTCTCCTTCTTTCATTCTGAGATCATCAAACTTTCCTCTAAGGCCTTCTGCCTTAGCTCTCAAAACATTTCTATCACCTCCATGTACAAGCTTTAGTTTGTCCCACACCTTCTTTGCAGTTTTGAAATCTTTGACATCTTCAAATTCAGCATTGGAGAGTGAGGAAGAAAGCTCTATAACCATGTAGTTATGCTCATGTTTCTCTCTCAATTGATCTACTAGAAATACTCCTGTATGCAACACATATTCAGTTTCTAAGTATTGAGTAACATCATTACCAATACATGATAAGTAGAGTCTTATCCTGCTTTTCCATGAAGCAAAGTTGTCTTTGTTCAACTTGGGCACATCTCATATGTTCATCTTGTGATCCTTGACTTACGTCTTGAAACCTTCCTTCTAAGCACACAAGCTCTGATACCAATTGTTAGTAATAAGTGAGAGGGGGGCTGAATCAGTGGCCTCAATAATTTATCCTTAAACTTAACCACCAATCAATAAACCTCAGATTATTATGTCCCTTACAAGATGCATGCCATGAAATACTTATAATAATTAATTGTTTGTCGGTTTTCCTTTTCTGACCTTATTCTCCTTGATTATTGATAAGTAGTAAAAATATTTACCGACACTCAGTAAATAAACAGAGTATACCAATCAATCCTGAAATGCATATGTGAGATGTAAAACAATAAAGTAATAAACCATAAACACATAACACATGAATTTTAACATGGAAACCCTGTTAAGGGAAAAAACCACTAGGACCGGTACACCAAATTTTCACTCTTCTAAAGTGAGCCATGTTAGGAGCCAACCCTGTTAAAGGTTACAAACACACTGTTAGGTGTGACCTTGTTAGAGGATTTTATACATAGAGGTTCTCACTTAGTATCGGGCAACTTAGTTTGCTACCATCCTTGAATCAGCCTCCTTCTTAGACTGTCAATAGGCTTTAAGAAAATCTAGCGCTACTTTCATGAATCAACCTTTTTGGCACACCTTGGGATGTACCTCAATATATAGAAGACTGTTAAGTCCTGCTCTATTAAGAGACTTGATGCTTCAATGGTTAAACTGAAACACTATGACCTATTTTTAATGCAACTTGAATTGCATATTTTCAGATCTATTTAAGTACATTACCTCTCTTATCAATGTATCAATTCAATTCTTTGTGCTCCACACTTTCTACTCTGCGATGTTGTGCTTCATTGTTTATCAATGTCTGCAGAATTCTTTAGCTCTCCTTTAGCTTGATTGATCAAGACTGTATGAATTTATCCTTGATCAGTTTCTCTTAAGCATACTCTTTCTATTCACTCCCCTTCCCATGCATATGGAAATGAATTATGCTTGTCTCTTATATAGACATGATATTCACTATTTCTTTATTCTTGATTCTTGGAGTGAATAACAATCCAACCAATTTGATTTAAAGCTTAACTCCTGATTTATCTCGTAGTTATCTTCTTGCCAACTATAAAAATCTTCTTTAAATCAATCACTTAACTCTAGTCAAATAAAACAAATAAAACAACCAGTTAATTCTATCCTTAAGCTCTTCCAGCTAGATATTTTGTCATTTTCTAAACTCTTTGTTCTGTCGGTCAGCTCTGCAGTTAGTCATCGGTGATAATTGCCAGTTCCGTCAGTGTGACTCCAATCAACTTCGGGATCTCCGTCTGTCGGGAATCATTGGATTTTACTCGTCGGGCATCCTGTGGTTTTTCTTTGTCGGCAAACATTGTCTTCTGCTCGTCGGGTATCACTATGACTTTTGTTCTTTTCCTTTACCAATGGTGTGCACTCTGTCAGTTTTTCTTGTCACTTAGTGAATACTTGACTTTTATGCATTGCTGAAAGCATAACCTTTGTTCCATTCATTCTCTCAAGTCTTTGGAATTATGTACATGACCATACAGATGATATCAAGTTGACATCAATGATAATACAAACCATTAACTGATTTAATGCCTTGCATTATCTTCAACTTATCATTTATCAAGAATTCAATCAGTTACATGTCATCAGTTAAAGGATTGGTTGGCTTTGGAGTTCTAGGTCACCCCGTCGATCAATGGTTGAAGCTTAAAAATTTTGTGCAAGGACCCCCCTATTTTTATTTTGAAAATGTGTTTAATACACTAAGGGGTGTATGGGCAAAAATATCCCGATATCTCCATAATATTGAACCAGAATTTGTGGATTCTAAGTACTTTTTAGTTTCTAGTAAAAAATGTGGCTACGTGCATAACCTTCCTATTGATAATCATTTTCAGATTTTACCTTTTCCACCAATGACAATTGAAGAGGCATTTCTTGAATATCAAAAGTGTTGTTAGATTTTACCTTTGCCACACACATATATGTTCTTCCAAGATAGAGCATATATGATCCCTTGGAAATGTTTTCTAGGTAGAAATGATAGGATACCACCTTTCTATTTTGAAACCTATTTATCTAGAGGGGATAAATTTCCTTTCTCTATTCTCTGGAATTGGGGGTGCAGAAGTTGCTTTGCATTGTTTGATTATTCTACTCAATTATGTTGTATCTGTAGAAATTTGCAAAGAAAACAAGCTTATTCTCAGAAGCTGGTGGGAAAAATCTTATCAAAAGGGTAAACTATTTGAGGTGGGGGATGTGAAGGATCTAACAATAAAAAGACTTGATGAAATGATTAACTCTATTGGAGGTTTTGATCTCATAATAGGTGGAAGCCCCTGTAATAATCTGTCAGATAGTAATAGGTGCACTAGGCATGGACTGGATGGAAATCAATCTTCTATTTTCTATGAATTCCCAAGGATTCTGAATTATGTAAGAGGTGTACAATGCAATCAAGCCAAAATTGTCACAATATTTTTGGTATGCATGATATGATTATTGCATGTAGATTCTCTATGAAGCGACCTTTCTTACTACCCTAGGTGTCATGACATGTTTGTCCAATTTTCTCTTTTTAGTTTCTCTAACTCAGAGCTGGAGAGCTAAGTAGGATTGCAACATGAAGTCATGGAAAACAATGGCAAATAGCCAAGGAATTCTTGAAGAGAGAGAGAGAGAGAGAGAGAGAGAGAGAGAGAGAGAGAGAGAGAGAGAGAGAGAGAGAGAGAGAGAGAGAGAGATTACTTTTTTCCCTTCTATTATTTTACATTATCATGTTTCACTTCTAGTATTTGGCATTATTTGTAACAATCTTTGAATACTTGTTTCACCTCTAGTGTTTGACATTATATATTAATCCAGTGGATGTCGCATGTGCAAATCTCATTGCTAGACCTTGTTACAATTTGTGTGCATGTGTATCAGGATAACTTATTTTTGGTATGCATGATATGATTATTGCATGTAGATTCTATGTGAAGCAACCTTTCTTACTACCCTGGGTCTCATGACATGTTTGTCCAATTTTCTCTTTTTAGTTTCTCTAACTCAGAGCTGGAGAGCTAAGCAGGATTGCAACATGAAGTCGTGGCAAACAATGACAAACAACTAGGGAATTCTCAAAGACAATTCTCAAAGAGAGAGAGAGAGAGAGAGAGAGAGAGAGAGATCCTTTTGTCATTTTGTGTCTAATATAGGGCGTACACCCTATAGTGAGTATAGGGTGTATGCCATTTTAATGACATTGATATTTACCAAGCCTAATGCTTGGATTTGCCTTGGAGTTCCAACCCAAAGGCTTGGAGGATTCAAACAGGTCTGAGATTTGTTTTCCAGCAAACATAGAAAAAAATAACATTTTTTCTTGTGTGCTCCCCGTCAGGTTTGCACGTAGTTCAATAATGATAAAATCAGATGACATGATATTATAGATCTCTCTAATAGCTATCTAACGATGTAATTTATTTTGAATTTTCATTATGTTTAGCTTTTCATTTTTAATTTATTTTCTAAGTATGTCCAATTTTTTTCAAAAACCAACGTGTATTCATTGGGGCTTAGATTTTGTCTCATTCATCAAATTTTGAAAAACATTACATTTTCAGAAACTAGACTCCATTGTACACACTTTTAAAAAAAGAAGTTTTGATTTTCAATTAGTTTTCAATGATTTCTAGGGGGAGTACATAGAAACTTCATGTTTTCAGGATGTGTCCACTTTGGAAAATGGAAAAAAATCACACTTCATCAAAAAATTAGTAGAAAAATCTGGGATAAACTAGGTGGTGTTAGCTAATTTCTCAGCGGAGCGATTAATTTTTTTATTTTTTTTAAAGTTAACATTTTAGGGGGAGCACACCAGACACTATGTTATGTTTTTTCACAAAAAGCAGGACCACTTTTTGTGCTCCCCCTTTTTGAGGGCCTTAATCTCCACCATTTCTAAACTAAATTAGTAGTTTAGAAACTAGATTCGGAGTAGAACAACTCTTGTTTTCGTCACATTTAAAAATTTTGAGTGTAACTATCCTCAATTTCTCATTGAAGTTTAGAGTTTTCTGATTTCAAAAAAAAAGTGACATCTTATACCCCCTTTTTGGTCCCCCATCTTTGTGCACTTACCCAATACCTTGGTTCGGTGTCTGTAGAATGCTTGGCTCTGTTCTTCATCCTGTATGATCAGATCTGCATGAATACTTCTATCTTCACCAGAATTATATTCATCATTCCTCTCTTTACAATGAATTATTTATCTCTTTATATAGACATGATTTAGCCATTCAATCTTCTTGTTTTCATCATAAATCACTTTCTTGATCTGTGAAGCTCGTCATGCTTTCTTTAATCTGTAAATCTCTCCTTCAAATTTATTCCACAAATATCTCCTTGTTATCTGTGCTTTAAATCTCTTCTTTGTTTTAGTTTAATTGATCGATGAAAATAAAGCAATCAATTAGCTAACTCTAAATATAGCTCTTGCCAGCTAAGTGTTTTTGTTGTTCTCTATCTTTAGTTTTGATCGGTGATCAACTCCAGTTAGCTCGGTCATTGACTCCAGTTGTCCTTGATAACAACTTCAGTTATGCTCTGTTACTGTGGTGCTCAGTATACACTATGAACTTCTTGGTGACACTTGCTCATTTTATATAGTCTGTCGATGTACACTTTCCATTGGTGTTTACTGTCACTTGGTGTACATTGTCACTCTATGTATACTGGATTTTTATGTTTTACCGATAACATAAAATTTATCTCTTTAGCTCTTGAATTCTATGATAGTATGTGTATGACCAATCAGATTATATCAAGTTGACATCAATGACAATATAATACATTAACTAATTTAATGTTTTGCATTCACTTTTGCATCTCGATGATCATCAACTTATCATCTTCAAACATTTAATCAGTTATAGTTCATCAATTATGTTGTCCAATCAACACTCCACCATAAGGGCTATGATAGGACGCTATTGAAATGTAAGCATCTGGGTAAGGTTAACTTAGTCATTTATGTGAATCAATTGCACATTAAATGATTTCAAAAGAGTGCCTTAGTTTTGACAAAACAACTACTTTAGGAAGGACATTATTGACATCTTATAAAAATTGCATCTTTCTTGACAATCTCAAATAGAGGGGGACCTACAAAGATGATTTGAGTATCAAGCTACCAATAAAAAATATCAAACTAGTAAATGAAAATTATTTGTCCAATGGTGTGGTTTCTTGGATAAGTACCATGATGTTAACCTGGCAAACATGTGTCATGTATAAATCATTTTTTTACAGATGTTATACTTATGAGCAACTTGTCTCATTTATCCCATCATATTTTCCTTCTAATTCCAATCTATTATCTACATGTCTACTTGTTATCATCTTCCATCATGAACTTCATTTAACATTGAACTTTATAAGGACTTTGATTTTGATAAGCATTGAGGTATAATTTTGCTACATGCTTTAATAAATGATTGACATAGTAATCCTTCTGCAATGAATCATCTACCTATATGATATACCTTGTATCATTTTAGTCCAATATCCTAGATGATATTTTAAAAGTAGGGACATGTTTTACTCTGCAATGTCATCCTTTGTGATAATATCCTTTCTTCCAATCCATTATCAATAATCCTTCAATCCATCCATCCAATTCATCAAGTCACCCATCATAAATAAATGTATCTCATATCCTTGTTTCTTTGCTGGGAGCTCCCTTTCCTGTAATTGTCATCTGGAGGTAATAATCCCATCTAAAAGAAAGCTAATGTAAAGTAAGCCCATGCCTTAATCTAATATAAATCCAAAATAATAAAACAATTCATTTCAAGACAATCTCAAATAAATCAATCCACCACAACAAATCCTTATCCTCTAGCCCCATCTATAGTCTATGGCTTAATTTATCAAATTGATGGAAATGATCTATTTTTTACCCTAATTTAAAAATTTTGGGACATTTACCAAGAAAAATCTTCAACAAATGTTTATCTTTGGTCCTTTTCTCTTCTTTCATCGGCTCAATATACCAAGTCATGGCTTTTCTCTATTTTTTAGCATAGTCATTCCTCCTTCCCATTTCTTAACTAAGTCGCAGGGTTTTGAATTTTTGAAAGTGATTGATATCATGACTCCTCTCAATGTTGATCTCCTTGTTGCAGGTTTTCAAAAGATTGAAAGTCCCAACCTTGAGTCGTGAACTTTTAAGTTTTAGCGATCAAGTGACTAATGGGTCCCACCTCAATTTCCCTCATACGTCATTGCCTTGTCAATTCACCTATACAAACTAAACTTGGTGTTTCTTATAAACAAGATTATGCAAGATAAAGATCTATTTATAAGGAGCTAATAAAGGTGACATTAATTGCATGTCTCATAAATAATAAATGTATAAATGGGGTGGCAGATAAATTGCAAGCTTTCTTTTGCTTCTCATTTACTCTTTTCTTTTTGCACTCTTTTCTTCAAACTCATGCAAAGTGGAAATCAGAGTCATTAGGTGGGTCTGAAGGACACTAATATTGAGCAATGTGATTTCAGAAACCTCTTAGAAATACTTGAGAAGAAAACAATAACTCTCTAGAAAGACCAATTTTTTTAGAGTGGTTTGGTGCGTGAAGGAGGTTTCCCACTTGAATTTTTTTGTGCAAACTTGATCATTGCATGCTCGAAAAGATATAATCCATAGGCTCAGGAGATTTGGGCCAAGAACAAGAAAGTAATTATGCAAATTAACCTAGAAATTATTGCTCGATATTTGTGCATACCAAGGAAAGGAACATCAGAGGAAATGTTTGCTAGTAATAGAAAAGAGTATTTTAGAATGCACAAAGATTGGTGCAGAAACTCTATAGCCAAATCACGGCTAAAGTCTAAAAAAAGGAGGTAAGTCTCAACAACCCAAAAAACTCAAAAGAATACACTTCAAAGATGAAATTGTAGAAATAATTGCTTTATTACATCATGTGGTTGGAAGTGTTAGCTCAGAGTCTTTTGAGTCTTGGATGTTTCATTTTATTTTGATCTTATTGTTAGTATGCACAAGCACTGAGAGGCGGGGGTGAATCAATGTAAATAAGTACTTAAGAATTTTCACCACCGATATAACAAAGCTAATCAACAACTTCCAAATAATGAAACATGCAACTAATATTATCAAATAGAAGTAAACAATATCAAACATCCACAAAAGAATCACATATGATACAAATTTTTCATGTGGAAACCTTTTAGAGGGGAAAAAACCATGATGGGGATGACACCCACAAATCACCTTACCGCACTAAAAATGTTTTCCCTGTTAGGAGCTACAATACCCTTTCTAGAGTTCACCCTACCCTAATAAAAGTTACTAGTACCTTGTTAGAAGTACCAAAAGACTTTTTAGAGTCTACCTCGTTAGAGGATTTCAACATTCAATAAAGAAGTTACCATGTTAAAGGATTTACAATAAAGACCTGTTAGGATCTACCCTGTTAAGGGATTTAACCTGCTGCAACTATTAGGAAACAACAACAATAATGATATGTAGAATGACATTGCTTGCCTATTAGATCATCTCTGCTCCTTTTCTCTTTTATGATTTCCTAATCTCTATTTATTCAATATCTAATCACTGCACTTGAAAATACGATTGCAACCTTAAATCACACAATTTAGATCTCCTTATATATTGTGTTCTTAAGTGGCTTAAGACCTATAAACCTTGCATCAAAGTTGACACAAAATATTTACCAGCCTCCTCAAAATTAGCATCAATCATACCTAATGCGTCATTCCAAATGTAATATATATTTCCATAAAAAATAGCCAACCTCAAATCCACCGCCTTAACTGATTCATCATGAAATTCTGATCGGTGGCCCAATAGGTACACTGTCTTCCACATCAAAAACATAATTCACTCAAAAAATCAAACTAGTTATCGTGGTTAGAACCATGGATTCCTCATACCATATGAATTTATCATCTAAGATCATATTGAATTATTTTCTTTGTAACTCAACTGCTACCAATTTAATTGACTAAAATTGTTCTTCCTATACACCTCTTGTACACTGATCAACACACTTAATTGTTTCTCCCTTTACCGATCATGTAAAAATCTTACTGGTCATTCCAATCATATTAACCAATCATTTTTCCATCAACAAAAACCAATTATGTATCTTCATATCTCCTCCAAAAACTACCATAATGCCAACAATGTCCCCCTTTGGCATTGATGGAAAAAAATGTGTATAAACTCAAAACTTTGTCATGCATAACTCTATAAGTATTGGCCTGCATTGTACCCATACATATGACATATCATCTAATTCATACTCCCCCTTACTTTATACATACTCTCTCTTTCTCTACTCATACTCATATATCTCCCCCTTTTTGTCAACAGTGCCAAAGGATCATAAGTACATATGGGAATTACATTATGTTAAAGACATCCTTGAAGTTTGTCTTTGTTGAATCCAATGACTTCTCCCATGACTCAGGTAAGCACTCCATAGATATAATTTTCCCATGTATTACTGATGCTAACCCCTCCCTCCATATCATTCAAATTACTCACCTTAGGTAGACTTAGTGTGGTTTCTGCATCTCTCACATTCTATTGCATAAGATATATGGTGGGAGATAAGTAGTTCTAAAACTACATAAGTGATATAATTATTTTATCTTTCTCATCTTGCAATTGCTTCACTTGGTGTGTAATCATTTTTACCTTAGCACTATATTTTGAAGATGAACTTGTTAGGGGATCAAACTTTTTAACAAAAGCATTAACCTCCTGTTGAGCTTCCTCTCTCTTCTTCTCCAGATCTTTTGTAAAATATATAAACTTGGACACTATAAAAGTAATTGTCCTACCTCGTGTAGGATTTTCTTTACTTTTTTCACTAGAACTGCAAGTGACTCTTTGTCTACTGATATAATCTCTTTCAAATTTTTAGTTTAGTGCTTCTCAAACTCTTTCATTTTCAACTACATTGGTGTATTCTCCAAGTTAGGTACTTGATCATAAATGACTTTGACCAAAATACCCAGAAAATCAATAGGTTTGTCTTATTTTTCATATGCCACATTAGGTACTAATGATATTCCTTTCCCCTTTTAGTGCTCTAACCTTCTTCTTTTTCCCCTTTAATCTGTCTCTTTTTGCTTTCTCTCTAATCTTCTTAGACATCTTCATCAGCTCCTTAGGACTCATCTTAGTAATGTCAATATTTTCTTGGATTTCTTCATCTTTAGGTTCTCCTTCATATTCTTCCTCAAAACTATCAAACTTCTCTATTTTTCTCTTCTTTTGTTTGCTAGCTTCACCGGTTAAGACTAATTTCCTCTTCACTGAGAGTACATCTTCATCAATCTTTTGTTCTTCACCTTTTAGTTTTGTCACTTCTACAATTTGTTCTTCTGGTACATCAACCTCTGGTTGTGAATCAATAATTTGTATATACTCAAAGATATCATAAATAACATTGTTAATGACCTCTTTGATCTCTTCATCTTTAGAATCTTGATCTTTTTCTTTATCTTCTACTGATTTTTCCTTGGTTGCTCTCACATATTTCACAAACTTTTTCCATGATTCCACTGTCTCATCCCTCACCGATTATATTTATCCAATAATAATCCTTGATACTTTGTTCCTTGTATTAAATTCTCCTCTCATTTCATCAACCATTATCCTCACATCCTCAATTGTTAATTCAGGTTGCAATAGTGGAATTTCTTCCTCCATCATTACTCTATCAACCTTTAAAGATTCTCTCCATCTTTTGTCAATTGTCTTATACAGTTCCTTAGGTATTTCCTTGTATAAATCACTAGGTGCTTTGCAAAAAGTAGGTAGACTCTCTACGACTTAATCTTCTATCTTCTTCTTGAATTAAGTGGCAAATGTATAAAAGCACTTCACCATACTTTTCATTCTTCCATTCTCCTTAACATCTTGAACTATGCTATCAACTCTAATAGCATCATCAACCTTTATATATTTTACAGTAGGTTTTCCTACTATAGAGGACTTCTTCCCACTAGCTCTTAGGTCCTTTCGTTCCTTCTCAGACTCGGTTTCAACTTCTCTTTCTTCAGCCTTCTTCTTACTTTCCTTCTTATTCTTAGACTCTTTATAGCCAAATGTCTTCATTTTCTTTCTTCTGTAGGTTTTTTGAACAGTCACATGTGACTCTTTTAGTGGCTTAGTCATTATAGGATTAATAGTAGATTGAGTTTTCTTTAGTTTTGAGCTCGTAGTGACTCTCAGAGGTGTCACTTTTTCAACTCCAACCTCATATTTCTTTCCTTCAACAACAATAGATGTTCTTTCCTTCTCACTTTCTATTTTCTTCCTAAGTTTAGTCATCATCTCTTGTGTTATCCCATTCATTTTGGCTAGATTTTCAACTTGTTTCCTTACATTTATTTGGATTACTGGTGCCTTCAGTTCACTATGAATTTTCAAATATGACTCCTCATATGTTCCAAATTTAGGTGTCGAAGTATCAATAGGTTTTGACAAAAGTACATCAGCACGTAAAGTAACTAAAGTACATCAACATTCTTATACTTTTCAACTATATTATTTTGGATTCTCTCTCTTAAGTGAATTTTTCCTTGAAAATATTTAAAATATCCCCACATGACAGTATTGAAACTATCTCCTAATGTTCTAGTGCATTTCTTAATTTTCATAACTACCAGTTGATCTTTTAACCATGTAATATGACCTATTCGTGAAAATTGATTATGCAGATAAAAGAACATACATACCAGGATTAAACCATATTTGAATGATTACTTCTTATCTTTCTTAATATTCTCCATGTTTACAAAAAATTGGCTCCTTAGCATCTCACATAAGTCATACTTTGCATCCTCTTCCACCATTCTGTATGTAGCATGAATTGCTCCACTAGGTACACTGTTCCACCAACTAGACTAGTATACTATGTATCCAACCACCATTGAAGAAAATCTCACTTCTTTATCTTGAATGTCTCTAATAGTAATTGATCGATGATCTTTTTATATTTGGTCAAGCATGTAACCAAATGAAAAGGAATAGTCCATAGAGTTGGTGCCTCACCGGTCACACAAAATCTAGTAACACGATTGATTAACTCCTTTGTGATCTTGTGAGGTCTATCCAACCAAATAAATAGATCATGGACTCTTCTTAGCACAAATCTAACCCAATCTAGATGGCAATCATTAATAATTTTGATTGCATAGGTAAATCCTTTATGCATCAAATGCATATGCTCATCCTTCAACTTTACACCATCGCTCAGTGTAATGAATTCTTCATAGATTTCATCAGCTCCAAGATCTTCCATCTTATAGTGTATGAACAAAAAAATTTCTTCTGTTATCAATACACTATAAGGTATCTATGATAGGGCACCCATATGACCATTTTCGTTAACCATCAATGGGTGTAGCTTGAACATGGGTATAGGCTCATCCACAACATCGATCATCACATGAGTATCCATAATGAAAACAATTATCTCTTAGTAGTAACACTCCTGCATAATCTTATCTAAATAAGAAATAACCTCCACTTTCACTAATAAATTTTTTTCGAGAACCAATATAATTCATTGCTCAAAATCTCAATTTACACAAGAAATGCTCATAATCGTTGTAGAATGTTTACAAATTCTCTTCAGAAAACTTGTAAGAATGTAAAGTAACAAAATATTTTTAATTTTTTATCATTATATCGTTGAGAATGTAGTCATTGTTATCAATGGTCACATAGTGCTTTTCACTGATCACAACTATTATATGCATCCACAAAACCAAATATAGCACTTTATCTTCACTAACATCATTAAATCACAAATAGGCATCTCAATATACATATGAATCTTATTTCTCATTCACTAATAGGGGTATTTTAGTATTTTTTCTTTTAGTACTCCCACTAAGTCATATCAGACTTAGTTCACCGGTGGATGTTGGAATGACTATGGAAAGTTGGGACTGAGAGGGGAGGGGTGAATCAGTACCATAAATTCTTTTATAACTTAAACTGTATATTGTTGTTGTTGTTTACCAAATTCAATAACTTGAAATAAAACATAAAACCATTCAAGTAAATGAACTCATAACTCCATGATTTTGTTTAAGCATAAATCCTTTGTTAGAGGGAAAAACTACGGTGGGGATGATACCCACAACCTTCACTAACTACAATATAAAGGGTGCTCGGTTAGAGATTACATGGTTAGGCCATTTTGATAGCTTACCCAGTTAAGAGTATAAAAAGACTTGTTAGGTCTACATGGTTAGAGGATTTTAAAATCTCTACACTTAGAGATGTACCCTGTTAAAGGTTCTACATAAATCGGATCGGTTAAGATCTACCCAATATTTGGATTTCTAGCTCTCAATACAATAGTATTAGCAACTTATAAATGTCTATTATTTTGCATCAATTACAAATGTTGATCAGACTCTATGTTCTATGAAATATTGTGTTACCTCAATTACAATCTATAACACTACTTAGATTTTCTCTGTTGTAGAAAGATATCATCTCAGTGTGCTCTGCTCTGATTTATGTTCTTCAATAATAGTCTTCTTTGTACTCTGTCTCTTTCTCCTCTTTTTTGTCTCTATCTCACACTTCTACTCTATAAATCATCCTTTAAGTATATGATTTATTCCCTCTTAATATTATGTGTTAGGTCACTGATAAATTATTTTGACCATTAGATCTTCGTTTCCACTTGGTGACTGTATCACTTTTACCTCGGTACTTGGTGTCTTTCTTGGAAATAGAAATCTTTGATTAACCACTTAATCTTCTCTTCAAATATTCTCTTTTGAATTATTTTGATCGTTGATCATGTAACAAACTCATCTTCATGAATTTTAGAATCACAATTAATACAATATTAATATTTTAAATGTGTACTTATCACTTTACAATCCATTCAAGTAACTCGGTATAGTAACTTATCTTCACTCGGTTAACTTGCTCTTTTGTACTTGGTAACTATCAACTCAGTGTACTGTCTATGCTCTTGATATCTGGTAAACTATGTTCTCTCAGTGTAGTGTCTATGCTTTACCAACTTCAATGCCTTTCTTGGTGTATATTATTGACTGCTCATATATTTTCTTTTATGCTTTTCACCGATTGAATCTTCTGATTCTTATGAATTTGCCTAAACTAATGACAAAAAAATATTCTATAGATATAACGATCTCCCCCTTTGACATTAGTTGAGAATTCTGAGAAAAACCTCAAAGTCATCAGAAATTTGTAACTCCCCCTTGGATGTTACTCTCTATACAACATATGTACAACTCTTCTCTTCTTTTTCTCCTTCTCACATATGTACATTTTTTTGTATTTTGTATTCTTTTTGCTTTTTAAAAAAAAATTCAGAACTATCTATATATCCCCCTTTTTTGACAAAAAGTCTCAACAATAACTTAAATATCAAAAATGTATTTGTACCTTTGTTGTACTATAGCTAGTACAATATCCCAAGTATCTCAGATATTCTGTAATATCACAATATGTTCATTGATATCTATCGATAGATCAACTATAGTATCAAGGGTGTTAACCTTTGGAAAACTTTCCAATTCTTTTCCTTTATTTGGGTGTATTTGCATTGACTGCATGTGGGGAATAAGTAGTGCTTTCAGCTCAAGCAACTCCAGTCTCAGCTTGTCTTCTTCCTATCACAATGAGAGTTGAACTTTGATGAGTTCCTGTATCTTTGAGTAATGTGTCTGGAATTCTCCAGGATTGGTAGTTAGCTTAGCAAGTTGCTTGTTCATCTCTTTCTTGGTATCTGCCTCCTTCTTCTTAATGTCCTCAGTTGATTTAGAAAGAACACAAATGTTCTTAAATAATAAAATGATAGACTGCAATTGTTCTTCAACTTTTTAACATAACTCAGAAAGAGTTACCTTAACTATAGCCATGTTTTGCAGTAGGTCCTCAATCAATTTCTTCTCCATTGATGTCTTGTAAATTTTAAATATGTAATCTGTCATGTCTTTGTTCGGTCCTTTGATTTGTTGGACTAGAGTTCCAAATTTTTCTAATAGTGGCTCCGACTCATCAATGGTAACATCAAGAACAATTTCTAAAAAACTTATTTCACATCTTCTAGAATATCTACCTTTTTCTTCTTCTGCAATAGTTTTTCTTGTTCATCTTTTCTTCTTACTAACTTAGCATAGATATTCAATTCCTTAGGCTTCATTTTGTTGGGGTCTCCTACTGGTATAATGGTAGGCTCACTCAAATCAATGATTTTCTTCCTTTTCTTACTCTTCTTCTTCTCACTCAATTTTCTCTATTTAGTAGAGCGTTTAGAACATGATGTCATTGTTGCATCTGGTGACTTGGTGTGGTGACCAGCTATACTCTGCTCTACTTTAAATTCCTCTTTTTGTTTTTCTTATTCTTTCTATGCATCCTTGCCTTTTTTATTTGATTCATGTAGCATTTTTTTTTCTGTATCTTGTGACTTGGGAAAATTTTGAACATTTGATATGTCGGTCATTGGCGTGTTCAAATTTTGTCCTTCTGTGTTAGTTGCAGTTTCCAACTCGGTATTCTTCTTGTGTTCAGTCTCGGTGGCCTCAAGCTTATCAACATTTTTATTATCTATGTTAACTGGTGTCTTGGTTTCCATAACTTGTGTAAAATTAGTGGTACCAATCTACATAGTAGAATAGCTTTGTACTTGTACCAATACATGATCAGTATTCTGCATTGGTGCAACATCTACATCCATGCACTTGGTTTCTAGTACTTGGACATCCATTACATCTTCATGCTTTGACAAATTCTTTGCAGGATCAATATCCTTCTATGCATCTTCAATGATTACTTCTACATTATCAATGGTAAGATCAATCGGATCTATTTGGAATGTGCTTACCTTTATTTTCTCAGTGATTGTATCACCTTGATTCTGCTTGGTTTCTTTTTCTTGGAGTCGTCTATATGATATATCTCTTTCCATTTATTAGCAGTTTCCTTCTCTACTGATTATAGGTCTCTGGTCATTATCCTCGGGGCTCTTCCCTTAACCAAAAATTTCTTCGAATGTTTCTTCAATGCATCTACAATCTCATATGGTTCTAGGTCAGGAATAGTATGCACAAGAGATCTTTTTTCTCATTTCCTTCTTAGCATTAATTGCATACTTCCAACGTGCATCAAATTTTTTGTAGAGCTCTTCAGGTATCTTATCTACAATCTCAATAGGAGTCACTCTATGTCTCATTAATGTCACAAAAACTGCATCTTCTATCTTTTTCTTGTCTTCTTCATTTCTCTTAAAATACTTTACTATTATAAATCCTTTGAATCCTCCTTATTGTTTTAATCCATCCAAAAATTCATCAAGAATTTGTGGAGCTCGTGAGAGCTAAGCCACTGGAACAGATTTTTCTGGCTTATCAGATTCAGTCTCACTATCTTTTCCAAGTATTAACTTTCTTCATGAACTTATGGTTGGTTTACCTCCTCGGGTTCTCCCGTAATTTTTACCTTTCATTTGAGCAATTACAACAATTTCCTTTTCCTTTAGTTTCACTGAAGATTCGGTGTTTATTCCAATGCCTCTTGTGCTTGGTGAAGTTACAAGTGCTAGTGTTTTTAGCAACAACAATATCTTTCTCATCATTTGAGTCTTCAACACTTGTCTCATCCACTTTTAATATCCTAGACAGATTATCAACCATCTTTCCTATTTTATTGACTGCTTTAGGTATCATAATATTTTTCTTATCACTGAATTCGCAAAGACAAACATGAATTGTTTGCTCTGCAAATGCGATTGAAGCAACCTGTTGCCTCCTAATTAGATGTGGATGTTGAATTTTACCCTCAAAACAAGAGCCAGCAACCTGACCATTGCTAACATGGAGGATTTAAGAGTGCAAGAAAATGAGAAAAGCCATTAGCTATGAGAAATATGTCACTAGTCTATGAGAAAATGCTCTTAATCTATGAATTGAGAAATGATTAAGCTATGAAAATGAATTGCAACTAGTCTAAGAATGAATTGCAACTAAGCTATGGAAGCAAAATGCAATTAATCTAAGCAAATTAAATGCTTCTAATCTAGAAATGAGAGTGCTTGTAATCTATAAAAGAAATGCTTTTAAGCTAGAATTGAATTTGCAATGAATCTAGAAAGCTTGAAAGTGCAAAATTGAATTGTTAGCCCTATAAGTAGATCACAAATGAAAGATAAACATATTCAATTCCAATTGAAATTTAGACTAATTATGCAAAAAAATAAGCTTAAAGCATAAAAATCAAAGATAAATTGCCTATAGTAATGATGCTCTCCAAAAGTCCTCTTTTAATGAAGAAAAAGAGGTCCAATTTATAGAAAACCATGGAAAGAGGATGAAGAGTTTCTTGAAAAGAAACAATTGTCTCTTCATTCTCCAATTGAGACAAATAAGCAAAGATTATTTAAATAAAAG
>MU225256.1:1661840-1681773 GCA_018584345.1 Thuja plicata | reverse complement strand
ATCAATTAATCATAGGGATTTTAGCTAATAATCATTTGAGAAATTAGGAATTGAGTGTAATGTCAGATTTATGCAAATTTGGGTTTTCTGCATTTGAAACTCAGTCAATTAAAGTTAATTAGGAGAACAATTTTCCTAGTACAATAGGACTTCGAAGATAAGAACATGCACCAAAATTGATTGATTATTAGGTGCCAATTTTGGGGTGTTACATTTTGCTCCTCTTTGAATTAATGTGCGAGCAGCGCATTGATTCAAAGAATAGTCTAAAGTGAAGAACAGAATAGGGGTTAGATTGCCCCAATGTCCATTGAGAGCTGATGAAGATCTAGGATTATCTTCAAAATCAGGGTTAGATTGCCCCAATACAAAGGTAAGCCCTCCGAGATCTAGGTTAGATTGCCTAGATAACGGTTTGAAGATTTTTTGAGAGTTATCTTCAGAACGAAGTGTAACTTTCAGGAATTAGGGTTAGATTGCTCCAATACCGAATGAGATTTCAAGAATCATCTCCAGAATGAAGCTTAGTCCCCCAATGTCTAGGTTAGATACCCAGACACTGGTTAGATTGATATCTTTCACAAGACTGTCCTCAGAATGAGTCTCAACCTTCAGGAATCAGGGTTAGATTTCCCCAATGCCTGTCTCAAAAGATAATCAATTTAGGACTATCTCGTAGAATGAAGTGTGATCCTTGAGGATCTGAGTTAGATTGCTCAGATACCTAGCAAGATAGATGACGAGATGTGAGATTCAAGATCATGGAATATCCAATTTTGACCATAAGGTATGAAAAACTGAATATGCCCCAAGTGATGAGATGCCCCTAGTGACGAGGACTTTAGATTCAAATTGATTCAAGAATAATGCAAAAAGGTTCAATGATGAAATCATCTTGCCCCCTCGGGAGTGAAATCGAAAGAAGACACATCATAAAGATGAGAGCGAGAAATCATAGAAAAAGATAGATCAAGAGAGAGAATAATCATTTTAGAGCGATCGAGAGGTCTTATTGATTAGGTTTGATCATAGTTTACCAGAATTAATGAGAGTTGACTTTGATGAAAAGATTGCAGAAACTTGAGAAAATGATGAGTAGAGATAATCCTGACAAGGAACCAATGTCACAAGGTTGACTGCACAAACATCTGATCACGTCGGTCCCATTATTTTAAAATGCAATTTTGAGCTACTTAGGAGTGTCAGATTTCAATTTTGATCATGAAAATGGATCCAGAACGGTCTGATTAGCCAAGGGTGCAATTTTTGCAGAAAATGGAGCACTTTGAAAAATTAGGTCAAAGGCTATATAAGGCCTGAAAGGGTCATTTTCAAATTATTATTCACCTTTGACTTTAGAGATGGCAAGAGTTCCAGCTGACATTGAGAGCATTCCTATGCATATGCATCGATTTGAGCGCACCAGACGGCACAACTGACCAGCGGAGTATGACGCACCTGTGAGTATTCATAACCCGATCCTGTATTTCTACAAAAAATTTATCATTTTTAGAATTAGTTGAATGTTTTTAGCATTTTAGAACATGTTTTGGCCAAGTGTCACGTGAGGAAATAGTTTCCTCGTGCCAGGCCTGATCGCCCTTCACGCGAGTAAACTGTTTCCTCGTGCAGTTTGGGGTTTCCGCACGCGGGCCCCTCATCAGAGCTCACATGAAGATTACGCATGAGATGCATGAGATTCCTAGAATCTCATGTGAGACGTGCAAGAATCTCACGTGAAGAGACATCCCACTTTGCACAAACTAGAAAGTTCACGCGGCAGCAGAGTTTCCTCGCACGAGAAAATAGTTTTCTCGCATGAGAAATGGCAAAAGACCAAAAAAAGTTAATTCTTTGCATCGTGGAGTCAACCAGTTGAACTGTATGTCGAGTAGTTTCATAGCTGCATATGTTGTCATTTAATTTGAAAAATCATCATTGTTAAGGTACTGATCCCATTTTGTTCTTTTGTGTTGCAGGTCGATCTCCCAGATATTGGTTTCAGGTCCCATCATCCTGTCATGGGTGAGTTACTACAGAGATTATCAGATGCCAACGGTGCCCACATTGATGGGTTAGGATTGACATATCTGTGTGATGTACCTGATATTCGAGTAAATCATGGATTTCTTGGGGCCTTAGTTGAGCGTTTCCATTCAGAGACAAATACCTTTCATCTGCCACTGGGAGATATGACTGTGACTCCAGAGGATATATACCAGATATTAAGAGTGCCTTTCCATGGAGATCGCGTTGAGTACTGCACGCAGTCAAGAGATGGGACACAGGCTTTGAAGGCCATCTTTTAGGATCAGTTGGTAGTGGGCCGAGCCATCTCCTGGGAGAAGTTGATATGCACATATGGCCAAGATTATCCATTGGCAGTCATTCTTGCATTGTTTCTGAGTTGTCATCTGATACCAGATCGTGGTCAGCATGGTATGGAGTGTGGCTGGGGAATTATGCTCCAAAAGATGCTAGATGTACCTGTAGTGACATATGGATGGGGTGAGTGTATACTTGCGCAGATGTATCATGAGATGCACGAGGTTGTGTATCGAGGTGCCCGCACTATGGCAGCGGGAGTAGTTGTATTGCAGATCTAGGCCTGGGAGCACCTTCCTGTATGTAGGCCAATTTTCCATGATACGCGGCAGCCACTAGAGCCGTACATTTATAGATATGCTGGTCTGATGACCTAGCCCGCGCTGGGTAAGACTGAGCAGTGGCGAGGACGATAGATGATATGGCTACAGTGATATGGCTGTAGTGATGTTATTTTGTAAATGTTAGGTTCAAATGATTTTCAAAATGACCTATTTATACTTTTTCCTTGATTAGGGTTTCCAATAGCTCTATTAATGTACAATAAATGTGCTCCTTGAGTCCCTTTTTAACTTTATACTGACTGCATAGTTACTTTTCTTGACTAAGTTTAAAAAAAAAACTATATATAACAATATTCATCCAAAACATAACAACTTATCCAATTGCATCTCAATATGTTGATATGGATCTCAACTCTATTTCTAGGAATTGAAGTAGGATTTATTATAAGAATGCAATTCCTACATACCTTTCACCGACTAGGTGGAGCTCAGTGCAACCAACTCGGTAGAGATGGTGCAGTTTGTGCTTCTGTATGGTGTCCCTTCATCCTGTGTCTTTCTCCTCCAGGTTTTATTTTTTTTGTTCTCAAAGTTCCTCAATAGTAGGGGATTTTACTTCAGATTCATCTTTGGTCGGTGCATCACCTCAATATCTAAAATTCCTCGCAAGGTTTCCTACCTTATGACAATGAAAACATGCCATGCCAGGATTTCTCCATGATCTTTTGTTGTTCCTTCTGTGCATCAACATGCAATTTGCAGTAATGTGTATGTACCTTCCACAGGATAAACATGAAGTTATTGTATTATAGTCCATGGTATAGAAATGCCTACTCAGTTAGTTTTAGCATTCTCTAAGTTAGGAATCCAGTTGTCATTTCTTTTCTTTATTTTGCACTCTTCAACTTTGTTTCTAAACTTATTACACTTCTTGCAGTAACCATCAAATTTAGGTTTCCCTATGTTAGCAAGATTAGTTCTAATTTCAAATGCTTGATGTCCATACCTATTGCATCTAAAACAATAACCATCAAACTTAGGTGTACTCAGTGATTTACCTTTCCTACTCCTACAGACATTAGTAGTATGTCCAAGCTTCCCACAATAATTGCAACTTGGCTTCTTTTGTCTTGGTGGGGATGCAGTACTTTCATCTCTCTATGATTTTGATGATTCTCCTTTCTTGGTGGTGTTGTCCTCTTTGAATCCAATACCTATTTTGTCATTTCTTTGCTTCTAATTCTTGAATTGTTGATCCAGATATTTTAGTGCTTCTTCATTTCTTTTCAGTATTGCATTTGCATCTTTCTTAACTTTCAGTCTTTGATCCATTCTTTGAATTTTAGTGTTCAGTGCTTGATTCTCAAATTCTTTTCTAGTGTTATCTTGATTTTCACTCAGAAGTTGATCAGTCATACCATAGCGAACTTGTTTCATTCTCATGATCTCGTTATACTTTTCCAATAACTTCATTTCAACTTGTATTTTATCATCTTATGTCATTTTCTTTCATCTTTAGCAATCCTCTTTCCTTTAATCAATTTGGTCATTCTTATCATGTTGGTTTCAAGATCTATCTTCATTAGGTCCAACTACTCGGTAAGTGTATCATTCTTTTCCATTAGTTCTTTTATATTTGTCTCAGATTCATCAGTAACACTGCCTTCAGATGTTGTTTCAAGTGTATCAACTTGTTCTTGTGTAACCTTTAGGTCATCATAAATTCTTAGTCTAACCCTTAGATATCTCTCAAGTTTCTTCTTCATAGCAATGATTAACTCTCTTGCACCTTCCAACTTAGATTCAAGACCATCAATTCTTTTGAATTGCCTAAAAATTTCCATGACTAGTATCTTTAAATCTCAGGTGTTCAAACCTTATAACTCAAGAGTAGAAGCTTTGATACCAATTGTTGGAATGACTATGGAAAGTTGGGACTGAGAGGGGAGGGGTGAATCAGTACCACAAAAAAATTTATAACTTAAATTTTATACTATTGTTGTTATTTACCTAATTTAATAACTTGAAATAAAACATAAAACCATTCAAGTAAATGAACTCATAACTCCATATTTTTTTTTATGCAAAAATCCTTGGTTAGAGGACAAAACTACGTTCGGGATGACACCCACAACCTTCACTAACTGCAGTATAAAGGGTTCTCAGTTAGAGCTTACATGGTTTAGCCATTTTGATAGCTTACCCAGTTAAGAGTATACAAAGACTTGTTAGGTCTACTTGGTTAGAGGATTTTACAATCTCTACACTTAGAGATGTATTTTGTTAAATGTTTTACATAAATCAGATCGGTAAAGATCTACCCAGTATTGGGATTTCTAGATCTCAATACAATAGTATTAACAACTTATAAATGTTTGTTATTTTTCATCAATTACAAATTATTATCAGACTCTGTGCTCTGAAATACTACATTACCTCAATTACTATTTGTAACACTGCTCATATTTTCTCTGTTGTAGCAAGATATCATCTCGGTGTGCTCTACTCTAATTTTTGTTCTTCAATAACAACCTTGTTTGTACTCTGTCTCTTTCTCCTCTTTATCATCTCTATCTCACACTTCTACTCTATAAATCATCCTTTAAGTATATGATTTATTGTCTCTTAATCTTATGCATTAGGTCGCTGATAAATTATTTTGACTATTAGATCTTCTTTTCCGCTTGGTGACTGTGTCACTTTTACCTCACTACCTAGTGTTTTCTTGGAAATAGAAATCTTTGATTAACCACTTAATCTGCTCCTTAGATTTTCTCTTTGAATTATTTCAAACGTTAATCGCATAACAAACTCATCTTCATGCATTGTAGAATCACAATTAATTTAGTGTCAATGTATTAAATGTGTCCTTATCACTTGACAATCCATGTAAGTAACTCGGTAGAGTAACTTATCTTCACTTGGTTAACTTTCTCTTTTGTACTCGGTGTACTGTATGTGCTATCAGTGTTTGGTAAACTGTGTGCTCTTGGTGTAGTGTCTTTGCTTTACCAACTTCACTACCTTGCTCGATGTATATTACTGATTGCTCATATATTTAATTTTATGCTTTTCACCGATTGAATCTTTTGATTATTATGAATTTATCTAAACTAATGACAAAAAATATTCTATAGATATAACATTGGATTCTCCACATTTCCTTAATCTGTGGAGCTCTTGGACAATTTAGAAGATTTCAATTCACCTTTCTTCACCCATATCTTCTTCATTTCACTTCTAACTTCTTCAACATTAATAATTCTCTTACCTTTATCATTCTTATCTTTTTTCATCAGTTGGCCTCTAGTATTCTTTCTTGCTCTACATGACCTAGAAAGATGACACACTTTGTTATAGATATAACAAGCCATACTTGTTTGATTCCAAGGTCCAGCATTGCCTCTAGCTTACCTTAATCCACAATGCACAGACTTGTGTCCATTGTTGTGCCAAATAGAACAAGTAACATCTGACCAATTACCTTTATTATTAGGTCTTTAAATGTTGTAATCATATGGCCACTAACTGTTAATTCTTTCCCTGCACTAATTAGTTTTATGTCCAAACTTATTGCATTAATAACAAGTTCCTTGGAATGCATTAGATCTAGCATATTAGTTATCACCTCTACCATAAGAATTATCTGATCTAGTAGTAGGACCTCTAGGTTTAACATTAGGACCAATAGTTTTAAACCCACATACATTAGCAGTATGACCTTCCTTATGACAATTAAAACATATTGGTATTTACATTCTCTTACCATTTTTATTTTTCATGTTGGGTGTTGATTTGTCTCCTGCATTTGTGTCCTTAGTGCCAAACAATTCACCAATTTAAAAGTTTGAAAAACCTAGACCTTGTTTCTCTCCATTCCTCCTCTAACTAGCACGTTGTTCATCAATTTTAGTAGAAATTTTTTTGAATTTATTAAGCATATCATTTTCATATTTAAGCTCTTTTTTCAGCTTTTCATTCTCTTTCATCAACCCATCATTCTCTCTTAAGATATTAGTGTTTTCTTTATTTGTGCCATGTAAGTGTTCATTCAATACAACAACTTCTTTCTCCGATCTGAATAGTTGCTCCAAATTTTCTATTAGGGTTTCATATTTATCCTTTAGGGAATCTTCAAAAATTTCTTTTCATCCTCAACAACTCTTCTTCCTTCAAGCTCTTCATACGTCCCAATAGACTGACTTTCAATCTCTCTTTTCAAATTTTCCACCTCTTCTATAAGTCATTTGTTCTTATCGAACAGATCTAAAATTGATTCCTCAAATACTTAAAAGACACTACCTTCAGATAGTTTTTCAATGTAATCTTGGCTTTGCATCAATTTCTTAGCGAGTTATCTTCTTTTTGCAAGGGAGTACCTCAGCTTTTCCTCTAGTTCATTGATTACTTTGTTTGCATCCTCAAGCTACTTCGCATGCATGTAAGTCTCCATGTTGGTTTTTAGGAATCTTTTCCTCAAGTGGTTAAGCTTAATATCAAGAGGACCAACACTCTAATACCAATTGTTAGTATGCACAAGAAGTGAGAGGGGGGGGTGAATTAGTGTAAATAAGTACTTAAGAAATTTCACCACTGATCTAACAAAGCTAATCAACAACCTTCAAATAATAAAATTTGCAACTGATATTATCAAATAGAAGTAAACAAAAGCAAAAATCCACAAAAGCATCACATATGACACATATTTTTCTCATGGAAACCCTTTTTAGAGGGAAAAAAAACCACGGTGGGGATGACACCCACAAATCACCTTAGTGGAGTAAAAATGTTTGCCCTGTTAGGAGCTACAATACCCATCCTAGGGTTCACCCTATTAAAAGTGACTATTGCCTTGTTAGAAGTACCAAAAAACTTGTTAATTTCTACCTCATGATAGGATTTAAACCTTCAATAAAGAAGTTACCCTATTAAAGGATTTACAATCAAGACCTGTTAGGATCTACCCTATTAAGGGATTTAACCTATTACAACTATTAGGAAACAACAACAATAGTGGTCTGTAGAATGACATTGCTTTCCAATTAGATCCTCTCTACTCCTTTTGTCTATGATGTTGTACTGATCTCTACTTCTTCAATCTCTAATCATTAAACTTGAAAATATGATTGCAACCCTTAATCACATGATTTAGATCTCCTTATATATTTTTTTCTTAAGTGGCTTAAGACCTAAAAACCTTCTATAAAAATTGACACAAAATATTTACCAACCTCCTCAAAATTAGTGTCAATTATACCTAATACGTCATCCCCAAATGTAATGTACATTTCCATAAAAAATAGCCGACCTCATATATACCGCCTTAACTGATTCATCATGAAATTTTGATTGGTGACCCAATAGGTACACTGTCTTCCACATTAAAAATATAATTCGCTCAAAACATCAAATTAGATGCCATGGTTAGAACAATGGATTCCTCATACCATATGAATGTCTCATCTAAGATCACATTGTCTAATTTTTTATGTAACTCAACCACTACCAATTTAGCTGACTGAAATTGTTCTTCTTGTGCACCTCCTATACACTGATCAACACAGTTAATTTTTTCTCCCTTTACTGATCATGTATGGATTTTACTGGTCACTCCAATCATATTAACTGATCATATTGACATCAATGACTACCAATTATGTATCTTCATATGAATGATGTTCATATCTCCTCCTTAAACTACCATAATTCCAACACATATGTGGCAATAAAAATGACATTGACTGGGCCAATATAATTAGTTACCATTTGAATGAGCAATTAAGGAAGTTTAGAAAGTTGTGGTTTTCAACATGTGCTTGTACCTAGTTTATATTTTTTCTATTCAAGAAACTTTATAGGACAGACTAGAAGTTCAAGAACTCCCAATGGGCAATATGCCTATTTATAGAAAATTCCCTCGACACGCGGTAAGAGAGGGAATGGAAGCCTATTCTCGTGTTAATGATGTATTCCTGATGGGAATTGTTAGAAGGATAGAAGGAAACCCTAATGCTAAAATTTATCAGGAGGTTTCTACTCTGATAATGGGGTTTGGGAGTTTCTATACACAATTTCACAAATTCACATATATTAGGATTGAGAGTTTTGAAAAGTATCCACTCAAACTACCTCAGTTTCTCACAATTTTTTTGGTAGTTTTGGAAATATGTCACGAGATAGTCATGGAAAATGTTAAATATTTGAACATAAGGGAAAGGGGTATACATTCCTTATGTATATGTATTTTTTCACTTGTAAGACCCAGGATGCTGCAAAGGGGGTTGATAAATTTATGAGTGAATATAATTTCCAATCTCTAACAGAGAAGAAATATTTTGATAGTAAGGGCTATGCAAGGAAAAAGTTGTATGGAACTAAAAATTATGTACACAGAGAAGACATTGAAGATTTCTGGGAATATTTCCTAGAAGAGACTAAGGTTTTCAAGAGGAGTTTCATGAGACTTACCATACAAAAAATACAGTCTTTTAGAGTTTCTTTGAACATTCCAAATGATGCTGAGAAAGATGATGTCATCATAGACCCTAAGTACCACACTCTTCCTAATAGAATTCCACCTAGAGTTTATTATTCTATCAAGGAAGCTACAAACTTAATGGTGCACACCACCCCTATCCTAAGAAGAACATCATAATGGCTAAATGGAAAATATAAGAAAAAGGGTAACCCTGATCAAAATCAGAAGCCCTCAAGTAAAGAAGAACAAGAGACAACTTCAACCATTGCAATGAATGTGTCTGTTGGTAATTTGGATATTAAAACATTGGGTCAAAGTTCACAAGTTGGAGGTGTTGGAGATTAACCTAAGAAAAATAAGGCTAAGCTCAAATCAATTTGTGAACAAGATGATGAATCTACACTTGCCAAGAGGAAACCAACTCTTGTTGACTCAACAACTATTTGTAAAAAAATAAGTGATGATAACCATTTTCCTTCATTTCTATAAATTCCCTTATCTCCTATGCAGGGTGTTTTTGTACAAACTCAGTCAATTGAAATAGTGAAAGATTATGGTATTGCGAATAAATATGCAAAAACTAAACTAACCTCTCCTACATGGTTGAAACAAGAAGTGGACAAAAAAGGAGATGTAGACACCATTTCCCTACTATTCCCATATTTTCCTAAGCTCAAAAGAGCTAAGAGGATGTCTCAGATCATAGTTGATCCTACCTTAGGCCATCATTTGCTAGAAATTGCAGATTCTACAAAAGAGGTGAATTAAAATGAAACAACAAAGGTTAATTAAAAGATCAGCCATGTTGATATGGGACCCTCTACATTAGAAGGGGAAATTTATCACAATAACTTCTCTATCAATACATTAATCAAAAGAGATAAGGAACAGAATAAGGAGAACCTTGAACTATAGGCCCACGTGTAACCCATAAAGGATTTTGTCTCATCTATTATAAGTTATGTGATAGGGGAAGCCTCAGGCTCTGACCAACAAGGATTTGACCCTAAGATCCTCCGCAAAATCAAAGGTAGTCTAGAAAGGGCTCAAGATGTTACTAAATGGGTACAAAGTTTGTATTAATGTTGTCTTGCTTATATTACCAAATTAAGGGAGCTCTATATAAGTATATCTAATGAAAGAAAGGACATGGTCATTGAGTTACAACAAATAAGGAAAGAGAAGGGGAGCACATATGTTCTTTCAAGGGAAATTGTAGAACTCTTAACCTTGAACCCCATTATGTTGGTTATGGAGAAACTAGAAGAGAGACCTAATGATATTGATATTTCTTGGAAGGATGCATTGGATTGGAAATTGTCCATTTATGATGATTATATAGCATATATCAATAAAATCCTGAAGCAATGTTTTAGGAACCTTGTAGACCTAAAAGAGAATTTTAATACTCTGGAAGTGGATCTAATGGATGGTTTTGATGACAACATATGAGGACTCCAACAAATGAAGGAACAATATGAAGATTTTTTTCATAATAAGAATGGATATTCTCAAGATATCACACCAGAGACGTTCCTCAAATTGAGTAACTTACAGGTTTACACGAAGGAATTTGAAGCTGAAGTGAATGATATAACTAAAACCTCTGTAGAAGCTGATAAGGAGCTTGCAAAATGGAGAGCCAAACTATAGGTTACTGCCATACTATGAAGAAATAATATCATTGTGAATGTTACCAGGTATCGAGAGTATCTCAAGAGGCTCAAAGAGTTAGAGGTTGCACAAGACCAATAGGAGGTGGAGGTGGTTGAAATTTAAAATGTTGAAGGAAAAGTGGTGACATAAACTCATTATGAGTTTATTTTATTTTTTCTTGATATTCTTATTTTAGTATGCTTCTATAGACTTGGTTTTAAAAATGATTGTCTTCAAGAAACCATTTATTTTATGTTGTTTAAATAGATGGACTTGAACTAAGTTTAGGATCTTTTGGGAAAACTTTGATTTACTCTTAAGAGCCAAAGCTCTTCATGATCTTTTAAGTAATTTTTAGTTTCAATATATTACATATGTTGGTGGTTTTCAGATATGCATAATCTTTGAATTATGGTATATAGATTCACTTTGTTTATAATGAATGGTGGTTAGTGAATGTTTTATATTGGGATGGTATATTTTCAACTATTATTTTGTTATAAGAGAATGATCTGTGAATGATGCTTTTGTGGTAGTTATCTGAAATTTAGAAGTTTAGTTTATTTTATTTTCTGGTTCATGCCTTTCAAAACTTTCTGGTTAAAAGCCTTTCCTTGTTTTGTTTTCTGGTTAAAAGCCTTTCCTTGTTTTGATTTCTAGATAAAATTAATTATGAGTAGATAGTAATTCATTGAAAATCTAATGAAGGTGGTTTCCACCTTTTAAAATAAGTAGAGAATCAATCATTCAATGGGTATTAGAAGATTGTTTCAATTGTGGTTATATTTGTCATCTCTGTGGGTGTGAGAATATAGAGTTAGGTGATAAATCTGTTAACCCAGTGATTTTTGGTAACTCTACTGGGGATATCAATTGTATTGTATTTTGAATCATCTTTTAGTTTTTGGTAATGAATGTACCAAAGGATATTTCCCTTGTTTTGTAGCCTAATATAAATTGGCTTTCTAGTAGTCAAGAAGACATAATTGAAGCTCTTCAGGTGCTCATCAGGAAACAAAGAAGGATTGATTGTGATTTTGACCAAACTAATGAAGTGTTGGATAGAGAAGAAGAGTTGGTAGAGAACATTGCATGAGCCCCTAAAGGTAATTAAATCTTCTACTCTAAGTGGGAGTTTGAAACTTTGAGCCTTATTTCTTGTTTTAATTCTGGGTTCCAAAAGATATACTAGGGGTGACAAAAGGAAGAGGATAATAGATAAATATTTTTATCTTCTAGTATTCGTTAATTTTCTAGTTTTTTCTCCTAGAAGAAAGCTAAAATTTTCTAGCAAACCATCATCTCCTCCTAAGGCTAGTAAGCCTCCATTTAGAAACTCAAATACCTCTTGCCAAGCTCTTTTTTTATACGGCATTGTGATACCAATATAGATTAATTTCTCAATACATACTCCTATAGCTATGGCCCAACCTATCCTGTGGGGTGCTATGAAAGGCCCACTTGCATTTGAAGCTAGTGCACAAATTCATGGCTTACCAAGGGGTTTTGGAAACATGATACCCAAATTCAATGGGGATAATAAAGTGTCTCCTAATGAACATGTGAAATATTTCTTTGCTACTTATTCCATTTTGGTAGTACAACATCAAGATGTTTCTATGAGATTGTTTGCAAAATCTTTGATTGGCCTTGCAGCAGATTAGTTTTACTCTCTCCCTGTTGGCTCTATCAATGAGTGGGCTACCCTAAGAACCAAATTTGAAAAAAAATTCAAAATAGAAGAGGATGATTTGATCTTGGTTTCCCAATTAGGGCCCATGAAGAAATAATTACATGAAACTATGAGAGATTTTGTTGCTAAGTTAAACAAGTTATCTAATAAGATTTCTATAAATATGAGACTTGGTGCTGACTTGTTGAAGGCTATATTCATTAATACCTCTTTGCTTGATATAAGTTTCACTCTCAATGGAGAAGGAGTGGCTAACTTATATCTTTCTCAATCCATAGAAATAGAAATTGAGGATGACTTAATAGTTGCAGGAAAATGGAAGAGAGAGTTACAGACTGACAAACCCTTGTCAACAAACTCAGCTGATCCTATGATTCAGATTTTGGATAATGATATTATTTCTACAAAGAGAAAAATTCCCAAGGGTCCATAAGCTTCTTATCAAGATATTTCTAGGAGAGGCTATGGTCACTAAGGGACACATAATAAAACACTATCCATAACTCCTCTGAACCAGAGGTTGGCCATTGAAGGGGCTTCTTCTTATCCCAACACAAGTAATCACTACAGTTTTTATTTTAACTCAGATCAAAATGGAAATACTTTCCTAGTGTGTATATGAATATCATACCTTCATGAAATTAGTACTGTCACTCTCAATTCAACTTTGAAATACACCGATTTAAACTAAATGAATTGAAATGAACAATGAGCATCTCCTAGCTCTCTATCTAGGAAAGATAGAAGTATGCTCTTAGCTTAAGCATCCCTTAATTATAGTCCTATTAATGAGAAATTGAAGCTATTTGATGTGATTTAACAATATTTAGCTCAAATTATCCTAATATTCTTCAAGATTGATCACTATTTTCAATGCAAATTCAACCAAAATGATATGAATCTCAAGCTCAAATGCCTATAGTGATGATGCTTTTCTCATGAATGTGTGTTATATATTTTTCTCTCAAAATGGCCTCTAATTAAAGGATTTCCCAAGGGTAGGGGGTAGAGTTGATTTAACCTTGATTAGGGTTGGGTTGAGTTGATTGTCTCAAAGGTTGAGACAATTTAAATTATGGTTTCAAATAAGGGGACAAAATGAGTGGCCAAGATGCAATTGAAGATGTGTGATGGAGAATCACTTTGGCCTTGATGCATGTGAGCTCATTCCTTAATTCCCATTGGTTGAAATTGATTTGCCCATGTGATGGGTGAGAAATATTAGGAATTAACTAAATAATTTAATTGAATTATTTTAGCCATGTGCACCCTTAAAGGGGTTGTAATTAATTTGTTTCAACTATAAAACTAATTCATTAAAATCAAATGTATAATTAATTTGATCTTTTGACTTAATTAATCCAAGGCTTTGATTATTCAATTAATTTCAAATTTTTGCCTAATTGCTCACTTTGTTGTTTACTTGATTTTTCCTGACCAAAATTAGGTGTCTACAAATGCCCCTCTTTGAATTAATGTGTGAAGCACATCAGTTCAAAGAATGTCAGGTGTTTGATATTTGATACTGATCTCAATGTTTGATTCACTAACGCCGCTGATTTTTGATGAAAAAGTTTGTTGTGATGTCCTGATGCAAAAAAAATAACCTGATAATGATGCCCCGTTGATGATATGTTTGAAATTTTAATGCCCTAGATTTTGAATGATGAATGTCACATTCTGATAAATCTTTCCCCCTTGAAAATGAAAGCAAAATTGATGTTTGAAAAAATATTTGAAAATAAATGGGATCGATCAATTATGATTCCATTTCTGATAAAACCAGTAGGTCAAAAAATGCCCCAGTGATTAATTTTCCACTTTTTGGTGAAATAAAGGTAAAATACCTTCTAATTATGTTAAAAATGTATAAATTGGGGTAAAAATGTCATTTTCACATTTCATTTTTACTTTTTACCCTCATTTTTCTCTAGGTGAATAGAAAATTGATAGCGATGGTTGTGCTGATTCAGGAGCATAGATTCAAGTGAGGGCACATATTTTAGTGTCCTACAGACTATAGACCTTCGATGAGTGCTCAAATCCTCTTGTGTTTGATCAATTTCAAATTTTTATCACTTTTTAGAGGATTTTACACGTTATTAGATTAGGTTTTTGAATTTTTTGCCAAGTAGCGTGTAGGATGGTTAAAATAGCACGTAGACTAGCAAAATAACGCATCCATAGTTAGAAGTAGCATGTAGGATAGAGAAAAATAGATCTTATAAATGCAATACCCAAGAGATTTTTAATGCTTATGATAGGTAAAGTAGCACTTACAAAACCCCAACTCAGAGTCCCAATTCTTCTATTGTGTGTGATAAAAGAAGTAGCGCCTACTAGAAGAACTAGCATGCACATATTGGTGTTGCACTTACAAAGAATAAAATAGCATATAGCATGCTTGAACTAGTACATACATGATGTGGCATGTATGATGATATGAAATGACACATATGTCTACATAAAATGACACGTGACCTGATTTGATGAACTAAATCCTGATTTGAAAGTCATTTGATTTGGCTATGTGTTTGATCAATTGAATGTTTGATGTAGTCTGATATGTGATGAAAACAAGTATTTGTGATGTTAGTTCCAATATTTTGATGAATGTTTATGATGTTAATCCTAATAGTTTGTAGTATAACTAATGCTTTTTCCCTTCTCATGATATATAGTTAGGTTTTTTTTTATGCGCTCAAGAAGAGCGATAAGATGATAGAATAACTTTGATTGACTTGTGATGATCCATAAAATGATGATACTAATATGATTCCACTTGATTTCAAAATAGGTTATATTCCAAAAGTTATATATCCAGGGACTACCTATGTGGCCTTTTGACATGGTTGACTTGTTGACTACCCAAGAGCAGCAAGTGATAGGGCAATGAGGATTCTCCTTTTTATTAGATATGCTTCAATTCTAGATGAACTGAGGTTTAATGATAGCTAGGGAGAGCGATGACACTCCAACCATAATACTTTCCACTTTCCATTAGAAGAGATGACTATCGCACCAGAGGACGTGTATAGATTATTAAGGATTCTAACTCAAGGAGAGTTGGTTTACTATGATTAGGTTTACGAAGGAGTAGGATGAAGATAGGTATTTAATGATCCTACTTTTGGTAATGACAGAATACAATGGGCTCAGTTTGTCTCATTCTCGATACTTCTTGCGGTTTTGGGTTCTTTGATTGGTGGCTTCTTACTTCCTAATAGACGAGGTCATGGATTTGATGTTGGTTGGGGTTGGATCCTAGAGGACATGATTGTAGATCCGTGATGGTTTGATTGGGGTTCCTGTGTACTAGCACAGTTATATCATGATCTACATCACATAGTATATAGACAGGGTGTTGCACTTTCAGCAGGTGCAGTACTACTATAGCTCTAGACATGGGAGCATATTCCTGTCACACAGCCGATTGTAGCTAGACACATAGATATAGGTTGGCCATATGGTTATCTATATGAGGGTATGATAGTCCAGCCCCATATGGGAAAGCTATATTTTTGGAGTCAGATGCTTGATGACATAGATCAGGTCATGTGGCGACCTTACCTTTGATGTGAGGCATGGCATGAGGATGACGCAGAGTTTCCATATATGTATTCACCTAATTGGATGATAGGATGGTCTCCTTTGATTATTGGGAGATTCTACTTTTACAAAGTTATGAGACAGTACGGTGGGCGCAATTTGTGTATATGAAAATCATACCTTCATGAAATTAGTATTGTTACTATCAATTCAACTTTGAAATACATCAATTTAAACTAAATGAATTGAAATGAACAATGAGCATCTCATGGCTCTCTATCTAGGAAAGATAAAAGTATGCTCTCAACTTAATCACCCATTAATGATAATCCTAGTAATGATAAATTAAAGCTATTTGATGTGATTTAACCCTATTTAGCTCAAATTATCCTAATATTCTTAAAGATTGATCACTATTTGCAATGCAAACTCAACCAAAATGCTATGAATCTCAAGCTCAAATGCCTATAGTGATGATTCTTTGCTCATGAATGTGTTTTATATTTTTTTCTCTCAAAATGGCCTCTATTTAAAGGATTTCCCAAGGGTAGGGGGTAGAGTTGATTTAACCTTGATTAGGGTTGGGTTGAGTTGATTGTCTCAAAGGTTGGGATAATTTAAATGATGGTTTCAAATAAAGGAAAAATGAGTGGCTAAAATGCAATTGAAGATGTGTGATGGAGAATCACTTTGGCCTTTATCCATGTGAGCTCATTCCTTAATTCCCATTGGTTGAAATCGATTTTCCCATGTGATGGGTGAGAAATATTAGGAATTAACTAAATGATTTAATTGAATTGTTTTAGCCATGTGCACCCTTAAAGGGGTTGGAATTAATTATTTTTAACTATACAACTAATTCATTAAAATCAATTGTATAATTAATTTGATCTTTTGACTTAATTAATCAAAGGGTTTGATTATTCAATTAATTTTTTATTTTTTCTTGATTGTTCACTTTGTTGTTTACTTTATTTTTCCTAACCACAATTAGGTGTCTACACCCAGAGATGCTCATGTTCATTCAAATGCTTTTGAAAAGTGAACATATCACTGAGTCGTTGGTGGAGGAGCCAAGCCAATCTAAGGATGCTAGTGTGAACTTCTTCGAGTATTTTCCATTTATAGATAATAGAGAGGGTGTACTGACCCTAGTGGATAATTCTAATTATCTTGTGCTTACCAGGACACAAAATGTTAAAGGAGAATCGAGCAGTTCATCATCTTCTCCCAAATACTTGTTGATGAACAAGAAGGAATCATAACAAAATGTTCCTGAATTTCCACAAGCAGAGGTAACACTGTCATGCCCAAAAGTTGGGCAAAAACACACGAAATTTTTTTTTGAAATAACGCATTAAAACGGGATACGAAAACAACACAAGGATAACATGTGCACATAAAACGGTGCAAGGGTAAACGATAACTAGAATAGGTCATAAGGAAAGGAATAGGTTTCACCACTATCTTAAGGGATGCCTAATGTTCCCAACTGGAACTGAACGCAAACTGAGGTAGTTGACCAAAAGTCAACAATACTCTGACAAGAGGGAATGGTATGACTAGGGTTTGATTAGACCCAAAGGAAGAGTCATACACGCAAATCGAGATGGTTTGACTAAAAGTCAACTAGGGTTGACCAAAAGTCAAACATCCATTGAAATACGTGAAGGAGGGTCACTAAGGCCTACTACACACAGAGGAAGTCAAAGGTGCGCAAAATGAGATAGTTGACCAAAAAGTCAACCCATGTTGACCAAAAAGTCAACTATCTCCGAAAGGCTCAAAACTGAAACCCTAATGTCCAGAGGCTGTAAGGAGTGCTGGGTTCCAATATCGAGACCAACGGACAAAGTTTGACCATGGTTGACCAAAAGTCAACCATGCACGAAAAGGGTCAAAGGTAGCGATAATGCCTCTAAGAGACGTATGTCGCGAAGCTAAGGGGGTGATATGACCCCCTGATAAAAATAAAAGGGAGTTATCTAAATTATTAAATTATCTGTTTTTAGATCAATAATCTAATTAGATCTTAAATTTTCAATCTTATATTTATCTCTGATTAGCAATGTCTTTATCAAAGACTAAAATAAATTCTAATTTTAATTTTATTAACATATAACATACTATGCTATAATTTTAAAAAGAAGCATTACTTAAACATTTAAATTAAATTGTGAAATAAATCTCTATCTAAGCAATAGAGGATATCCTTTTTTTTTTTTTTAAATAAAAACCCATATCTTCATAAGATCTTTTAAATATAAATGTTACCATTTGAAAACTAATCTAAAAAAATAAATCATATCTATAATAACAATTCTAATTTTTAACAATAAAATATAACCAAAATATTATAACCACTTGTCTAAACAATCCATGAATATCAAATCTATCTTAAGACATCATTTTTTTTTAAATCAAATCTTATTAAAAAAACATTAGACAAAATAAAATCCTAAACCCTAAAACTACGCTGCCCATACAAAAGAATAAAATAATATATATTTATAAAAGTCCGCAGGGGAGGGAAGGCGGCCGAAGGTGGACAAAGGGCGGCGCAAATCCGTGCGCAGGGCGGACGAAGGCGGGGAGACAGTGGGAGCGGCGCGGTGGTGGCCGTAGGCGGTGGCACCACCGCCCGACCAGTGCCAAAGGGGGAGGCAGGGGGTTTAAGTAGGGGCGGCCGACGCCGGTCGGCGGGACCTCCCCACTGTGCTTAGCACAGTGGGTGGTCCGCCGACGCGCGTCCCCCCCAAAATTTAAAACCACAGAGCCGAGGGTTTGGGGGGGGCTCGGCCCCTCCAAACAAGTATTTATTATTATTATTATTATTTTTTTAAACCAATCTCCACAACGCGAAAGCGCTTTTAATAATTTTTAATTTAATTGACATTTTAACAAACATAAAAAAAAGAATCGATTAGAATGCAAGCAAAATGAAGTTAAAATAATATATTTATTTTCCTTTGACTGGTGTAAAAATAATTTAAAAAAAACTGTATATACTAAAACAGCGAGTATTTAATAATAATTTTTTTTTTTTAAATTACATGGTTGAAATCTATAATTCGTACTCCACATTTTGGTGGAAGAAAATTTAAAATTCATGCTCTTTTTTTTTTGAAAATTATTCAGAATTTACACTAAGTATGAATACTATAATTTTTACTTTTGTTTTGTCTGATAATAATATAATCTCCAAAGACAACAAATTTAACTTACTAGTAGGAAGTTCTCAATAAACATGAAAGGGATAAGTAGCTCCTATTTTAAAAAAAATAACTAATTCATTCATAGGAAATAAAGAGTTTCAATAAAGTCTCCTTGATCAAATTTATTAATTAAGTATGACTACGGTATCCTTTTTATCACAGTGGATCATCATCTACAAAAATGGGATAAATTTTTACAAATCATTAAGATTACAATGTCCTTGGAATCCAATACAATTATGCAATACTGAAATACCCAAATAATAGGATACAAGCCATAATCCTTTGCAGTGGTTCTCATCTTCCAAGAAGAGTAATAAGCATATTCTACTACCAGACGGTACCTGCACGGATGAGGTTGACCATGGAGGCTCACCTCCCAACCTAGGCCTTTACAAGGCCACCCCCGAGCTTGGGGATCCAAATTGGAACGGGTCACAAACAGATACATCCAACAAATAGGAAAGAAAAGGAGTCTCAAACACAAGAAAACTTCCCAATACCAGGATGAACAAGAGGAAGTACCTCACAGAGACATTCCAAAAACAAGGGTAGTGGTAGACCTCACTGAAGGAGAAAGCCAAGATCACAATAATGCACAAGCCCCACATGGACTTGATAAGGACCATCTTTACAAGATGCTATCCTGGATAACCTCCTTATACCTCCTAAATGCCCTCAGGCCCATCTTGGCTTCATGGGTATCATGTTACCCCAAGTTTATCCCTCCACA
>MU225256.1:1626546-1653250 GCA_018584345.1 Thuja plicata | reverse complement strand
TGTTGAGCTATCCTTCCTAAGCTTCCTTCTCCAAAGGCTCCTTCAAACTGGATTTTGTCTCTAAGGGTAGAGAGTGGGTGAACACTCAACTCATCCTAAAATCTCCCCTAAATAGGCAAACCTTCAACATGAGCAAGGCTTAACCCAAGGGTAAAGTAACTCTAACCAATCCTTAACCAAACCACTTCCTTACCCTCCAAGGGTAAAGTCAAATGAAACATGGGTAGAAGAGGGGGTGAGGTTAACCAAAGTCACACTCCTCTTTCAAATTCTCTCAAAGATGAAAATGACACTTAAAGGGAGTAATAAATGAGTTTAGAGGCTCATTAATGACAGAAAATTACCCCTAACCCATAAGGTACCAAGTTGGGTGACTAAACCTGACCCCGGTTACCCCCTAGGAGTCCAAAAGACCCTCCAAAACTCACCCTGAAGTTAACCTACGAAATTCTAAGTCAAAGAAATTCTAGAAAATTCTAATCCTGGGGTAAGCATGGGTACTACTCAAAGATGACCTTAGTTAACCCTTGACTTACCTTGGTTTCCCTTTGCTAGCCATGTCCATAATAAATTACAACACTTGCCAAATTTGGCACATTAAAATAAAACATTAGACATAACTTAATAACATGAACATTTGCTAATTTAATAACATACATAGAAACCACGTTCACGGAATAAACACATAACAACGAGGTCCATGTCTCTTTATATAGACAGGACCTTGGTAAGCACAGGTATGTACATAGGTTCCAGTACTGGGTCCCCGATTTAGATCAATGGTCAACTCTTCCTGCACACTCAATGCACACATCAGTAGATCCAAAACAAAATGATATGAAATATAACATAACGTCAATAATATAAGTAAGCATATAAGTCATATTGCATTCAGAACTGAAATATCCTAGCATTGGTTTCCTAAACCATTTCATCATATTACATTCATGCATTTAGATCCATATAAGACATCAACATAAGCTGAAACTAAATCAGAACATAAACATCTCAAAAGTACCCTAATTACAAAATTAGGTGCTGAATATATAACACAGGATTCCACCGATCCTCAAAAGTACAAAAAGTCTCTCTGATAGTTAAAGTATGTGAAAGCATAAACTGCTGAAAGCATGAAAACAAAATTGTAAACTATAACAGTCTAGTGTAGGTCTCACAAACACCCTCATTTTCTTCGGACCCCAATTCCTTTGATATTGTCGAGTCTTGCAAAAATACTAAAATTTAGATTTCCCATGCTGAAAATTTAAGGTTAACCCTGTCGAGCCAGATAGGTTGGTCAAGTATATTAAAGGAGAAGCACATTCATCCCAAAATGATTCCAAAATCTTACATGAAGATGAAATTTTTAGTGAGGAACTTACATTCTCTATCTCTAAATATGAACCTTCTAGTTTGCATGACCCTATTTCTAAACCAGATCCTTCTTATGTGTCTTTCTTCATTGTTGGGTTTAGATTAGGCAATTGTATTATTGACTCTGGTGCCTTAGAATCCTGCCCAAGTTTCCCAATCCATAGGATTATATATCACATATTCTCAAGGTAGGTTTTATTTCATGGATGGCTCATAAGTTCCCATTATAGATAAAATCAAATATGCCCAAGTAGCTCTAGCAGCCTTTCCGAAGAAAAGATTAAAATTTACTATTCTAGTTGTTGATATTCTTGCCAGTTATGGGATGCTCTTAAGTAGAAGTTTTCGTAAACAGCTAGGGGGTGAAATACAAATGGACTAGTGCCACACATTAATTCCATTAAATAGGAAGAAGGAGCATTTGAATCTTGAGACTAAAGCTAAATTAACGATATTGAAGTTTGGGGACCCTAGAGTAGATATCTTGTTTGTTGACACTGGTTTGGGTGCTTATATGTGTTCTTCAACTCTCGGTGACAATTAAATCCAATTCAATCCAAATGTAACAAATGAATTATGGACATTAGAATTTTATGGAATTTGTGCTAATGTTGGATCTAGAGCAGGGGTAATATTGGTGTCACCTAATGGTTTTAAATTTCCTCTTGCTTTCAAGTTAGAGTTTGTGAATATCGGTAACATGGTGAAATATGAAGCTCTATTACTTGGACTAGGAGTGGTTAGAGAAAAGGGAATTAAATAGCTGAAATTTGTAGGGGATGTCAAGCTAGTAGTGAAACAAGTCAAAAATATTTATACTGTGAAGAATGGATGACTCAAACATTATAGAAAAAGAGTTATGGATTCTATTGAAATGTTTGATGCCTTTCTATCGAGTTAGTTCCAAGGAGCCAAAATACTAGAGTTTATTCCTTGGTTGTCTCAGCTTATTTACTCTTACCACACCTTGACTTTGTTGATATGACATTCTAGATTGAGCTTGTATATCATCCTAGTGTTCTAGAAAATGTCAATCATTGGAAAGTATTTAATAATGATGAGCAGATTATAGAGTTCCTAGAAAATTCTCGATCTTTTGAAAATTGTTACTTTTAAGGGAATCAAGAAGAAAATAATAGGATTCTGGGAGAAAGTGATCATTTTTCTAAAGGAAAGGAAGTTGAATTCGTGTAGTTAAAGAGTAATAAAATACCTAGGGATTAGTTTCTCTAGAGAGTTTATTTATTAGGGATGACTAGTACTCAAGACAAAGGGATAAATCCTTTGAGACATCTATTTATTATGACCGAATAAATATTAGAAATAAGAAAGATTCTAAGCTTGTCTACATAGGTAAATGTTGCTCACCTGAGGGAAAAAAGAATTTTGTTTCCTTATTGATGAGTTATCATGATGTCTTTGCATGGATCTATGATGATCTGAAGAAATTTAGGAATGGAAAATTTCAACATAAAACTCCATTGAAACCTGACACTACACCTTATAGGAAAAAACAATGTAACTATAACCCTAAGATTGTTGATTCTATCTATAGTGAGATTGATAAGATGAGAACGGCCAAGATAATATACCCCATACATCATTCCACTTGGGTAGCCAATATAGTTCCTGTAAAAAAATAGAGAAATAAGGATATGTGTTGATTTCAGGAATCTTAATCAAGCTTCTCTAAAGGACAACCATCCATTACAAATCATGGACTTTATATTGTAGACTATGATTGGTTCTGAAATGATGTCCATGTTGGATGGTTTTTCGGGCTATAATCAAATTGAATTAGCTCTGAGAGATCAACATAAAACTACTTCACCACACCTCTGGGTGTATTTTCTTATAGCAAAATGTCATTTGGTGTTATTAATGTTGGTAAAAAATTTCAAAAAGCCATGGATATATCTTTTGGAGATCTCAAGGATAAGATCATTGTGATTTATTAGATGACTTGATAATTTTATCTTAAAGAATAATTGATCACTTGCATGATCTTGAATTGGTGCTACAACGATGTTGGTAAGAAGGGATCTCATTAAGCCCCAAGAAATCCATTTGTGCTATGATAGAAGGAAAAATGCTAGGCCATATTATCTCAAGAGAAGGAATTAAGATTGATCCTGAAAGAGTGAAAGTTATTCTAAAGTTAAGCTTTACAGTGAACAAGGATGGTGTTCAGTTTTTATTTGGACAGGTAAATTTTCTTAGAAGTTTTGTTCCTAATTTTGCAGAATTGACAAGATCCATTGCTGAGATGATGAAGAATCAGCCTATTTTAAAATGGAGTGTTGAAGGGAAATAATATTTCAAAGATGTAAAAGTGGTAATTGAAAATGCACCAACTTTGCTTCATCCTAATTTTTCTAAAGATTTCATCATATACATTTATGCAGTAAAACATACCTTGTCGTCTATATTGTTGCAAGAAGATGAACAAGGTAATGAAGCCCCAATTGATTTCATGAGTGGTACCCTTAATAAATACTAACTCAAATACTCTTTGCTTGAAAAATATGAGTATGTTGTAGTTAATGCATTGAAAAGCTTTAGGTTTTACATTTTGTAGTCTCATGCGGTGGTATTTGTCCCTAAAACTATTATGAAAAGTATCCTTACTCAGCAAGAGATCAAGTGTAATAAGAGAAGATCTTGGATAGCTAAAGTGCAGGAATATGAAATAGATATAGGGCCCACTAATTTTGTAAGGGGAAAAGGATTGGATAAGATGATTGTAGAGAATAAGAATGAAGAATAATATATTCTTCTGGTTTTATTTACCAGCATGATTGATGAGTGGTTCTATGATGTCTCATACTTATTAACTTATGGTGAAGCTCTGACACACTTGTCTTCAAAAGAGAAGAGGAATCTGAAACTCAAAGCTAATAAGTATGCATCTAGGAGGGTAATATTTACAAGAATATATTTGATGGTAATTTCCTTATATGTGTTGATAAAGAGAAACAAAAAAGGTTGTTAAAATTCTTTCATAATGAAGCATGTGGTTTTCATTTCTTAGCTTTTGTAAGAGCTTTCAAAATCCTTCGTCAAAGATTTTATTAGCTAGGAATGTTTAAAGATTATTATGAATGGGTAGCCAAGTGTAAAAAGTGTTTTATGTTTATAGGTAGGCCTTGTAACCACCCTAAATTAGGCTACTGTAACCAGGGACCCCATTTTTCCTTAACTAAAGATCTTTCTCCCAATTATGCTAATTTGATTATTTCATTATTGGCATAATTCTCTAAAATCAATGAAATCCCTCAAAGCAAGTATTAACTATTGTTGAATCTATCATTAATTTCTAATTGATTACCTTGTATTATTTAATTAAATCAACCTCATTAAATCTCTTGGCTAAGGTAATTAATTAAAATAAATTAAATAAATACTCCTAAATTATAACTCACCACAAAGAGAAAAAGTCAATTGATGGACCAATGGTAGTTGACACACATGGATCACCTCACATGGATCAAGAAATGATTAATCCTCATCACTCCTCAAGAATCAATCTCAACCACTCATTTCACTTCATTCTCCATAAAAGGATTGAATTTTGAGCTCAAATAATCAGAAAATCTTACAATCTTGCATTAGGCTTATACTGCAGAAATGAATTCATACATTCTTAGCTAAACACTTAAATTTCTTAAAGGATCAAATGAATGTAGAATTTTCTATGATTTTAGCTTAAGATGCATACTAATGGTTTTCTATCATTTTGAATCTTCCATTCTAGAATTGTATTGTCATTGAACTAATGCATATTCTGAGAGAAATGCCATACATAGATCAAACTCTTTCTAAATAGGAAGGTATAGCTTGATTTTGATTGTTGTGTTTTGAATGTTTTACTGTGCTAAAAATTGAGCTAATGAGCTATAGAGTGTTTTGTTTTCATATTTTCAGGTATAATTTCAAGTCGAAGATCTAGTGCTTAGAGAAAATTCTAAGAATCAGCAAAACAAAGAACAAAAGGGAAAGTTTCAACCCAACTGGCTATGACCCTTTGTTATCAAAATAAATTTCAGATTAAGAGCTTATCAGTTAGCTACACCTAAAGGATATTTTCTCCCTAATCCTATCAATTCTCTACACTTGAAAATATTTTACACTTGACATTCAGCCGAAGGGCTTGTACATTAGAAATTGGTCTTGAAAAAATCTAAAAAACAACAAAAATTTGATCCTGAAGAAAGCCAAAATAGTGGAAAAGCAGAAAATATAAAAAACAATAGAAAATTTCCTAAAAAGGAGTATTCTTGGTGAAAGCCTGGAAAATAGGTGCCTTGATGCTAACAAAGAAAGAGAAAAAAAATAGTAAAAAGTACAAAAATTTTGAAAAAAAAAGTTCCTTGACGACAACCTAGTAAACAGGCATCTTGGAAGCAAAAAATAGAAATTGGCCAAGTGGTGAAAACATGGTAAACAAGAAACACTTGTAATCTTCTCTCCAACTATCAATACATCACTTGTAGTGAGTTCCTATTCAAGTTTCCAATTGCACGTATCCTTCAAGTCACTTTCTTGACATCAGCTGGACCTAAGTTCTTCAATGATATACTTTCCTTACCTAGAATTTTGTCTATGTTTAAGTCTTAGGATGATCGTACTTCATTGGGGGCACTTGTCCTAGCAATTTTAGTGGTCAAGTCATTTCTGTCAGTCAGAGGTTGGTCCATCACACTTTTTCAACCTAAGTTGATGTCTAGGAAATTTTGCCACTAAAATAGTATTTCTTAATACTTTCACAAAATAGTCATTATCACTGTAAAAAATAAAAGGTGTTTCTTAAACACCACCCACCTTTAACAGACATCACACAAGTGTTTCTCAACACTTTATCAGATTGAAATTAATGATAAACTTGATCACAAAGGTATTTTCTACACCACTGCACTCATCTAGATACAGATAAACCCTACAAAGATTACATTAATAACATTTAATCTTTGATTGATAATCTCTTCTTCTAAAACATGATTAATCCAAGGTGTTCATAAACACCAACACTCACACATAAAATTATCTTGATTGGTATTGATCATGACTCTTTGAAATGTCTCAATGATGCATTCTGACTAGGGGCATATGCAAAAATCATGAATTTTCTTGGTTTGGTATATATGATTATCAATTTTTAATTGTTATATTCCTTGAGTAACTATATGATGTCTACAAAATGACTAGAGAAGAAAGGACATGGGGCATAATGTTTTCTTTGTTTTATTCTTGTGGGGATTGATTCAATGATCCTCTAAACTTCATATAATATGGGTGTCTATGATAAGAGCCTCCATCACAAGTGGAAAGCCACATATACCTTGACCCACTTTATATGAAAGCTACAGTGAAGTGCATCATTCTCCTTGTCTATTTTTTTGCATATAACCAAATTCTCAGTAAGGTGTATGCAAAATTATTACCCAAGGATATGAATACTAATACAAGGGTCATTGCAGGTTACATATCATATATTGCACATGAACAGAAGAAGGTTTTTGAATCAAAAGGAAATAACTGACAAGTCATCCTAAATTCTATACCTTGATGCTTAGGTTTATTTTTGACATTGCATCTGATTAAGGTAGTATCCATATTTTCATGATAGTGTAAGTCTGTCAGTGAAGATTGTACTAGTTTATAGTGTCTCTTAAATAGCCTCTCTATGCTAATAAAAATGTTATTTTTGGAATGATCAGTGACAGTCTTAGAAGTTATTAATATAGCTACATTCATCTAACTTACCTTAAGCTTGCATCATTATTTGAGCTCAGAATGATCTCCTATCTCAAAAAAATCCAAGGTTCACTACTTAATCTATTGATTAATTAATTAATTCACTAATACATATTTGTTGTTTCATACCATGGCATGAGCATTTGCATACATTATTGCATGAGCATCATTTGAAGAAAAAAAAAAAAGAAGAAAAGCATACATATCATAGCATATCATCAGTACTTTTCTTACATAGAAGTCATAAAGTAATAAAGGAGTTCATAAATCCATAAGTGCATCCATACTGCATTAATATGCATAAGAAAAATACAAAAACATACATGTACATATCCATATATAATCATCTTACACATCTATCTATCAATGAAAAGTAAACATACAATGATGTCATTGTTAACCAACTGATGAAGATCTGATGGAGATCATGAAGACTGAGTGATACCGAGTATCACAATTGTAGAAATGGTTAGATCAGTTGTTATTTTGTCATTGATGTCAAGCAATTGATTAATTAATTTTTATTATGTTACCATATCTTATGAGGAGAAGTTAAATGGGTGACAAATATAGATCAGACAATGATGAAGTAATGATGATATAGTTGTTTGCTACTATATATTTGATGTTATCAAATTAGTACAATTGATTGATTAAGTCAGAAACTGCAATGAGTTAAATTTTTTACTGAAAGAGTTACTTTACCGAGCTAGACAGAGTCAGTTAGTAGAATGATATGAGATTTGGTCATAGTTACCGAATACCGAGTGAAATTCAAGCATCGAGCACTAAAGATGAGTTAGACACCAAGTAGTGAATGAAGACAATTACCGAGTTGCAAAGAAAATTTTACTGAGTACAGGATATTAATTATAAATGATGATAAGATTGAATTTAATGTGAAGTGATGATGAGCTAGATGAGGATATGAATTAAATTAAGATTAGTAGAAGATCTATGAATGAGAAAATTCTAATAAGAAGATCTAAGGAAAAGATTAAGTGGTTAAACCAAATTGTGAGAGTTCTAAGAAAAGTTCAAGTTTTGAGGTAAAAGTGAAATGGTTTACCAAGTTGTGAATTATGAAGAAGATGATCGAACGACAAAGTGTAAATGATGGAAAATCAAATTAAGAATATTAAGAGGAAAAATTCTAACTATATAAAGAATGAGAAATATGAATAAAGTCACAGTTGCGTGCGAATTTAACAAAGAAGAAGAAGAAGTTGAAGAACAACATTTAATGAGCAGAACATAGAAACAGAGATTGAAGAATCTACAGTTTGAGAAAGAGATAAATGGAGTATGTGATGCCAGTATTCAATTGAGCATAAAGGATCTGACACAAGAAAAGGTAGTTTCTATATTTACAGATCAAAGTTTACTATTACTTATTAGTATTTGTAACATAGAAATATCTTAACCGAGTGGATATAACCATCCTATTTGTAAAACGTAGACTTAGGTGACATTCAAAAAGAGTGTTTAAAGACCTCTAACAAGGCCACTTTTAATAGAGTGAAGATCTTAATAGTATGAGTAAATCCCCTAACAGGGTCACATTTAGCAAATGTGTTTTGTAATCTTTAATAGGATAAGTTCTTAACCGAGTGTAATTCAAAAGGGTACATTTTTATTATGGGTCACAATTACCACAAAGGGTTTTCCTAAATTGGGTTTCCTTGTTAAATCTAGTTTCAACCGAGTTAAATTTGGAGTTATCTGAGTTAATATGATGTTGCTAAGTTTGAATGATTGACTACATATATAAGATGTATTGTTGTTTAAGTTATTGATTTATTTGGTGAATTGGTTATTACTATATTTAGTATTATCGAGTGATTCAGAGAGTTTAGTTTTAAGTGTTTAAGTATTATTTTGTCTGATTCACCCCCCTCTCAGTGCACCAACAATTGGTATCAGAGATAGTTACTTTGAAGTGATAAGTTTAAAAGGACTTGATTCAAGATATAAAGATGTATAAGTGGGAAGCACCAAAGCTTAATAGGGATCATTTCTCTACATGGAAAATTAGGATGAGGTTGCATGTGTCTGGAGTAGGAGAATAAGGACTTCATTTTCTTGATAAATAATATGTAGCATCGACTACTACACCTTTGACTATCAGTGAGCAAAGACAGAAACAAGAAAACAAACAAGTCATGATTGAGATTGCTTCTACACTTACCGACCAGGATTATGATGAACTTTATGGTTGCACTACTTCTAATAAAATGTGAGATAAGCTTATTTTGACCTATGGTGGAGATCACCGTGTTTAGAAGGCTAAAATAGAAAGTTTGAGAGGAAAATTTGACTCTATGAGGATGAAATAAGGAGAGAACATAATATAGTACAATACAATACTTAAGGAGACTGTTAATTCTATTAGAGGAGCTGGTGGGATCATAACAGAGGATTATGTTACAAGAAATATGTTAAGAAACCTGCTACCAATTTATAATATTTATGTATCTTCTATACAAGAGATAAGATCTATTCCCCAGATGAATGTTTCACTGGATGCTACTACTGGTTAAATGACTTTGACAATAGTTTTTCTACTACATCTAAGTTTGAATATGCATTTAAGTCTACTTTAAAGATTGAAAAAGCTAGGGAAGTTGCAGCCAAAGATGGATACTTTAGCAGTGCTAGTGATAAATTTTATAGTTGTAATGAAGGTCTTGAAGATTTATTTATTGAATGTGATGAGAATGAAAGAGAATTTGAAGCTTTTTTGGATAGAAGGCTACAAATAGGCAAAGGCAAATACTGAGGTAAGTTACCCTTGAAATGTTTTAATTGTGATAAAATTGGTCACTTTGCATCTAACTGCCTTGAGAAAGATAAGGAGGAAAAGAAGGGAACAGAGATAAGGACACAAGAGAAAACATATTCAAGAGATTCAGGGACTACAAAAACAAAGCTAAGAAATCATTTCATATTGCTAATGAAGGACTAAGTGATGATTATTCTTTTGATAGTGATGATGGAAAAGAATTTGTTTATGTTTCTATTAAAGATGTTTCTGATGAAGAAGAACCAAGAGCTCTAATATCAAAAGTAAGTAAGAATGAAACATGGATTATAGATAGTGGTTTTTCACATCACATGATTGGTGACACACTTAAGTTTATTCCCTTGGAAAAGCATGATGGAGGTTATGTTAGGTTTGGTAATGATGCTCCATATCCTGTGAAAGGATAAGGTTCTATAATTATCCTGAATAACACAAGGTGAAAGTATTTGATGAGAAGGATAGTTTGATTGCTACTGGAGAACAATCTAAAGGTAATTTATTTTATCTTGATACTTCTATGAAGATTTTCCTATTTGCTAAAGTTGAAGATGTTTGGTTATGGCACAAAAAGCTTTGTCATGTTAGTTTTGACAACTTAATCAAAATGAGTAAGAAGAGTAGAGTAAGAGGACTACCGAGATTAGAGAAACCTAAGAATGCTATGTGTAGAGAATGTCAGATGGGTAAGATGACTAAATCTAGTTTTTCAAGCAAGACTTATGTTACACAAGGAATTTTGGATTTTGTGCATACTAATTTATGTGGACCCATGAGGACTCAAAGCTATTATGGAGACATATATTTTAATTTATTTGTGGCTGATTATTCTAGAATTGTGTTCGTAATGTTTTTAAAAGAAAAATATGATACATTTCAAATGTTTAAGTGGTATAAGGCCCAAGTTGAAAAAGAAACTAGAAGACAATTGAAATATCTGAGATTCGATAGAGGAGGTGAGTTTGCTTCTGATGAGTTTAAATTGTTTTGTAATGAGAATGGAATTAAGAGACATTTTTCATCACCAAGGACACCACATCAGAATGAGATTGCTAAGAGAAGAAAAAGATCTATTTTTATTGTGCTAGGACATTGATGATTGAAAAAGGAGTTTCACAGAAATTTTGGAGAGAAGTTGTGAGTACTGTTGTTTATACATTGAACCGAGTACAAATGAAGAAAGGTACCAATAAGACACCTTATGAAATATGGTATGAACACAAAGATAATGTCAGTTACTTTAAAAAATTTGGAATCAAATTCTATATTCTGAAAGATTCTAAAGAAGGAAAGTTTGATTCAAAAGGAGACGAAGGAATATTCTTAGGATATTCTACAAGGAGTAAAGCTTACAAATGTTTAAACAAAGTTACTAACAAGATGGTGGAAAGTAAAAATGTAAGAATTGATGAATTTGTAGAAAATAATGATGAAGATAAAAAGAAGGAACCTGAGGATTATGAGAAGTTTGTATATGCTCAACCTGATGTTCCTGATACCTTACCGAGAGCACCTACCGAGGAGGAAGATGAACAAGGAGTTCCACAACTAATTGTTGATATTGAAGAGTCAAGAGCTACCGAGCCTATTTTGGAAAAGTATGTGAGAAGGAACCATTCCCCAAGAAATATTATTGGAAATAAGGATGTTGGAGTGATGACCAAAAGAAAGGTAAGAGACAATACATGTTTGATATCTACATTTGAGCCAAAGAAAGTTAAAGAAGCACTAGATAATGAAGATTGGATGAAAGCAATGAAAGAAGAGTATGATCAAATTAAAAAGAACACAACATGGACATTAGTAACCAGGCCCAAAGAGAAAAATGTTATTATTACTAAATGGATTTTTAGAAACAAATTGAATTAGCATGGAGAAATTATCAGAAAATATAGCTAGATTGGTTTGCAAAGGTTATGCACAAGAAGAAGGTATTGACTATGGAGAGACTTTTGCACCTATTGATAGACTGGAAGGAGTTAGAATAATTATAGGTTATGCTTCTTACAAAGGATTCAAGGTATATCAGATGGATGTTAAGTCTGCATTTCTTAATGGGACACTTGAAGAAGAAGTATACATTGAGAAACCTGAAGGATTTATTGAGAACACAAACAAGAACAAGGTATGTAAGTTACATAAAGCTTTATGTGGTTTGAAACAAGCACCCCGAGCATGGTATGAGAGATTTCACTCTTATCTAATAAAAATAGGATTTCAAAGAATAGGTGACAACAATAAAGTTTACTTGAAATGTGACAGTGATAATAAAGTTTTGATTGCTGAAATTTTTGTTGATGATATTATTTTTGGGGGCAATGACAGTTTATGTAAAGGATTTTCTGATGAAATGAGAAAAGAGTTTGAAATGTCAATGATTGGAGATATTAAGTCCTTTCTAGGTATACAAATACAACAAGTTACCGGAGGGATCTATATTACACAAGCTAAGTATATCAAAGAGATCCTTAAAACTTTTGGTATGGAAGATTCCAAGCCTGTTGGAACACCTATGGTTACTGGATGTAAATTATCTAAAGAAGATGAAACACCAGAGGTGGATAATACTCTTTGTTGATCCATGATTGGTCAATTGTATTAGGTTATTCATAGCAGACCTGATATAGTGAACCTGATATGGCACACGTTGTTCGGATCATTGTAAGATTTTCTTATAATCCAAAGGAAACACATATGTCTGGAATAAAAAGAATTTTGAGATATCTGAAAGGCATAGAACAATTTGGTTTATTGTACAAGAAAGTGGGTACTTTTGATCTGCAATTCTGCACTGATGCATATTGGGCTGGAAACATTGATGACAGAAAAAGTAATAGTGGAGGCAATTCTTTCTAGGTGAAAGATTGGTTACATGGCTGAGCAAGAAACAAAGTTGCATTTCACAGTCTACTGATGAGGCTGAATATGTTGTTGATGTTATGAATTTTGTGAATATAGTATGGATTAAACAATTACTTAAAGGTAAGAAAGAAGATATCACAGATCTTGTTACTATTTTTTGTGATAATACAAGTACTATTAATATATCAAAGAACCCGGCTATGCATTCAAAGACCAAGCACATTTATATCAAGTATCACAACTTGAGAGAACAAGTTCAAGAGAAGAATGTGAGATTGGAATATGTAAATTCAAAGGAACAATTGGAAGATGTCTTTACAGAGCCACTAACTAAAGATGTTTCAAGTATATCAGAGGTAAATTAGGGGTTCTTCCCCTATCCAATGTTCACTAAAAAGCATGAGGCATTCTGCATCAATTCTATATTTTGTTAGAATATCTATTTTTGAATTGATGTTAGTATGACACACTTTAGGTGATTTCTGAAGTTGTGAAAATATTTTTGTATGCAATGATTTATGAGTTCATGTCAAGTATAATCCACTACTGGAACAAGTTTTCAGGAATATGACTTTCTGGCATTGTTGTCAAAGAGGGAGAGAATGAATTGATGATATTTATCTTTAAGGGAGATATGGATGAATTAAGAATGAATGAATTGCTACTATTTACTAATGAAGGAGATTCAGTTTGTATGCTACAAAAATAGAATATTTATCCAGGAGGGAGATTCAGATTAGAGATCAAAGTGGAAACAAAAATATTAGCTCAGAGGGAGTACAATTATGTATTAGAGATTTTCCATCATCAATTGTTGTAACACTATTATAGTGGTTTCCATCAATGCCAAAGAGGGTTATTTTTAACCAATTGATGAATATCTGATGGAGATGATGAAGACCAAGTGATACCAAGTATCATGATTGTAGAAATGGTTAGATTAGTTGTTGTTTTGTCATTGATGTCAAGTAATTGATTAATTGATTTTTATTATGTTACCATATCTTAAGAGGATAAGTTAAATGGGTGACAAATAAAGATCATACAATGATGAAGTAATGATGATATAGTTGTTTTCTACTATATATTTGGTGTTATCAAATTGGTACGATTGATTGATTAAGTCAGAAACTGCAATGAGTTAAAGTTTTGATTGAAAGAGTTACTTTACCGAGCTAGATAGAGTCAGTCAATAGAATGATATGTGAGTTGGTAACAGTTACTAAAAATTGAGTGAAATTCATGCACCAAGCACCAAAGATGAGTTAAACACTGAGCAATGAATGAAGATAGTTACGGAGTTGCAAAGCAATTTTTATTGAGTATAGGATATTGATTATAAATGATGATAAGATCAAATTTAATGCTAAGTGATGATGAGATAGATGAGTATATAAATTAAATAAAGATTGTTAGAATATATATGAATGGGAAAATTCAATGAGAATATCTAAGGTGAGGATTAAGAGGTTAAATCAAATTGTGAGAGTTCCAAGAAAAGTTCAAGTTCTGAGGTAAAAGTGAAATGGTTTATCGAGTTGTGAATTATGAAGAAGATGATTGAACGATAGAGTGCAAATGATGGAAAATAAAATTAAGGAGATTAAGAGGAAGAATTATGTCTATATAAAAAATGAGAAATTTAAACAAAGTTACAGTTGCTTGCGAATTGAACAGAGAAGAAGAAGAAGCTGAAGAACAACATTTACCGAGCAGAATAGAGAAACAAATATTGAAGAATCTATAGTCTAAGAAAGAGATCAATGGAGTATGTGATACCATTATTAAATTGAGAATAAAGGATCTGACACAAGAAAAGGTATTTTCTATATTTACAGATCAAAGTTTACTATTGTTTATTAGTATTTGTAACATAGAAATCTTTTAACTGAGTGGATTTAACCGTCCTACTTGTAAAACCTAGACTTAGGTGAAATTACAAAAGAGTGTTTAAAGACCTCTAACAATGCCATTTTTAACAGAGTGAAGATCTTAACAAATATGAGGTAAATCCCCTAACAGGGTCACATTTAGCAAATCTATTTTGTAATCTTTAACAGGATAAGTTCTTAACCGAGCATACTTCATAAGGGTACATTTTTATTGTGGGTTACAATTACCACAAAGGTTTTTCCCAAATTGGGTTTCCTCGTTAAATCTGGTGTCAACCAAGTTAAATCTAGAGTTATTTGAGTTAATCTGATGTTTCTAATTTTGAATGATTGATTTACATATATGATATGTATTGATGTTTAAGTTATTGATTTATTTGGTGAATTGGTTATTACTACATTCAATATTACTGTGTGATTTAGAGAGTTTAGCTTTAAGTGTTTAAGTATTGTTTTTTTTGATTCAACCCACCCCCTCTTAGTGGACCATCACATGAGTATCATCAATATCATCACAAAGGCCAAGTACATCATAAAATCCATCTAAGCATCAATCAAGTGAAACAACTAACGAAATAACATGAACATATCATAATCAAAAGGCACTATATATATATATATATCAATGGAAAATAGATCAGTATGAAAAAAGCATGTATCAAATATCATGGAGTACATACTAGGAGATCACTACTAGATCAATATACAAAATATCACAATAATGGAGACTATCATGTCTGACTCCCACCCTTAGCCTCATCATGAGGGGGAGGAGGTGGAACATCAACCCATGTAGGAAATGGTGGCGGCATGGCTCCTTCTAACTGCTAAGAAATGGTAGAATACAAGGAGCTCTCTCAGGCTCAGGAATGGACACGCAATATAAATAAAATTAATAGGCTACCCTTTGTCCCTAATGTGTGGTAGTACGAGCTTGAAGGTCTCTCTCAGCTCTTAACCTATCCCCCTACCAATCTCTCTTAGCTATGAGTGCGTCCAACTGTTGATCTCTCTTAGATCTCACCATATCTAGGTGCATATCCCTGTCTGCTAGCAGTGCATCCAAGGTAGTAATTTGAGCCCTCAACTGCTCTCTCTCTCCCTCTCACACTATGATAAAGGATCTATATTTGTTCCCTATCTTTGGGAGGATCCTAAGGAGGAGGTCTCTCACTGTCACTACTCTCCCCAATCTATCTCTAATCTAGTGGCCTCTGCTACTACTACCTTAATAATAATGATTCTAGATCCCTATGAGGAGGAATGAATCTCACTTAAGTGGTCTTCCCTCCCTTCCTCCACCACCCCTGTCATCTCCATCATCTCCCTTATCATCCTAGTCATGTCTCTGACCTCTATCTCTAGGAGGGCCTCTACCACCTCCATCTTGACCATCCCTGTCTCTTCTCCCTTTTTCACCCACAGGACCATCATCAACAAGATCATAATCTAATGCCTCCTCAATCTATGGTGTGATATCCTCTTGATCAATGAACTATATGAATGGATGTTGATTTAAGTCATTCCTACAGTCATCTATAATCCCCCCATCGACAATATCAGGAAGATAATCCCAACCTACTACAACCATATGTATGATCTCTCTAAGGGTAGTCTAATATGATAGTTGGAATCCCCACTATGCCTCCTCATCCCTAATGCATGCATAAATGTCCAGATCTTGTGGCACACCCTGCACTTTTCCATGCGGCCTGAAAACATGGGTAATGATGAATCACTCAATAATGTACCTGGTACATCTAATGAGGTACCTTCTCTGAAATAAATATGACATTTGTCATGGATTTGAGGCCCACTCCTCACAGTCAAGATATGGTCACCGCTCAACCTCAGTAACATCATCTAGCAGGCGTCTCCAATACTCTAGCTTACTTAGGTGGGGCTGCTAGATATATCCTTAATACATATATACATATGGATCCTTTAGATCGCTTTGTCTATCTGCTATTGGTCATGTCACTATAATGTTATCCCATGCCCAGATCTAAAGTATCACAATACCAATTTTCATGCTTTACGATGATTGGTACACTATCTCATGTAGCTCTCTATATAAGTGTGCCAAAATAAAGCTACCTCATCCATATCGGTGAGTAGCACCAATCATATCCTCAAGCATGTCGACACAACCAAACATGAATCCATGTTTCCCTCGGTCTAGTATGAGAATACCTCCTATCAACCTAGCAAGAAATTTAGGCAGTCGCTCATAGTGGGAAAGCATGTAATCCCACATCAAGTAACGACAAGCAATCGAAGGATCAACAAATAATATATGTGCATCAGCAATGGCTGTGGCGGACCGAGACTCAAAATGAAATTGTTGTCCCATAACCGTTATGCGCATAATCTGCCACACATCCTTAGGTGTGACAATGATCTCACCTATCGACAAGTGTAAGGTGTTATCCTTTGAGTGCCATCTCTCAGCAAGAGCAGTCAACAACCCTCAATTTACCCTTATATCAGGTAAATCTACTAAAGTACCTAATCCTAAATGACCCACAAGTCATTTCTCATCATCAGTCAATCGATTAGATAATGTCAGGACATGAACAAGTCTCAAACTTTGAAATGATACCACACCTAATCTAGTCTGCAAAGCATAAATCAAAGACATTAGTTCTTGGATCAAGACAACCTATAGAAACAACTAAAAGAGAAAATAGATACATCTTTACGACCATAATGACTAGGAAAATTCAATATTTTCCTCAAAAATCATCAAAATGACAACTTTTAACCAAATGCAACCATGTTGTGACAAGGTGCAACTCATTAACTGGATGTGATCTTTTTCTGATAGGATGTGATCTCGAATCTTGGGTGCGATCTTGTTTTAACAGGATGCAACACTGCCTATAGGGTGTGATCCTATTTTCACAGGATGCGACGCTTGAATTATGGGGCAAACTAAAGACAACACTGACCACATGCAATCCTCTGATGTACATGAGATGTGATCTTGTTTCAATGAGGTGTGATCTAGGATTTTCATGTTTCCTAGATGCGACACAAGGCTTACTAGGTGTGATCTAGAACCTCGAATGTGAACCTAGACTCTAACGCCTATAACTCTTGCAAAATGCAATAAAAATTTTAATAAAAGGTCTTTGGGTACTCACTAATAGTACATAGTGCATGAGTCTGTGATGGTGACAAAAGAGCTCAAATGATGCTTCTCCATAGGGACCACCATCTTCTCTCCAGAACTCAAGGAATTACCAAGGTAAAAAGTGAAACTCAATAGGTAAATTGGCCTTTTGGGCATATTTTAACCCCTTTAGGGCTGAATTTGACCTACTAGACACTAAGAAGATTGTCCTAACTCTATCATTTTATCATCAAATCTATCAGGAACACAATCAAACAAGCATAAATCATGTTTTTTTAACGCAGTAATAATTTTAGAAGAGTTACCCACGTCCTACAACAAATGCAGAATTGATCCTACTATGCAGATAATATTACGCAAAGCTTGCAAACACATTCTAAATTGTTCCTAAACAATAGGATACATGTTCTTTCATCAAAATCTTGGTCTACCATCATTTCTAATTATTTAAATCTTGCATTTTGAGTAGTCAAACTTGGTCAAATTATGTTTCTCTCAATACATTGTCACTCCAAATCTTAACATTATTGATCCTTCTTGACCCAATCATGTCTCACATCACTTTCTCATTACTATCAACATTTCAATGAGGGATTTCAATAGTATTTCTTTCAATTTCATTCCTGAGGGGGCATGATCATACCTAAACGTCAATCAGTTTTTCACTTCAAAGCAATCAGGGATTCCAAATCATAATGTTTATCAAATTGACTTCACCATCCAATGAATTGGGGCATGTAAGGTTCGTTCAATCAAGTTGGGATTGATGGATAATCACATCAAGTCGATTACTTATGCATGTGGTTTCTTAACCATTTCAAATTAATCTATCAAGTATTTAGCTTTATTGCATCAAATTGTTGAATAGCTTCTTACTGACCTTCATTCGATCAAGTTTAGAGTTAGTACTATCAATTCTAGTTCAATCAAGTTTAGAACTAGTCTCTTTAATGAATCTTTTCTCAATCAAGTTCAAAGTTGGTACTATCAGTCTCAGTTCAATTAAGTTCAAGATTGATATCATAAGTAAAATTTTGTTCAATCAATCTTAGAATTTTCAATCATCAAACTATTCTCTAAAGTCAACATCAGACATTCTTTGAATCACTGCACTGATCACACATCAATTCAAAGAGGATAAAATATAAACACCCTTTATTGGCCTATTGTAACTAGAGACCCCATTTTTCCTTAACTAAAGATTTTTCTCCCAACTATGCTAATCTGATTATTTGATTATTGGCATAATTCTCTAAAATCAATGAAATCCCTCAAAGAAAGCATTAACCATTGTTGAATCTATCATTAACTTCTAATTGATTACCTTGGATTATTTTATTAAATCAACCTCATTAGATCCCTTGGCTAAGGTAATTAATTAAATCAAATTAAATAAATACTCCTAAATTATAACTCACCCCAAAGGGAAAAATTCATTTGATGGACCAATGGGAGTTGACACACATGGATCACCTCACATGGATCAAGCAAGGATTAATCCTAATCACTCCTCAAGAATCAATCTCAACCATTCATTTCACTTAATTCTCCATAAAAGGAGTGAATTTTGAGCTCAAATAATCAGAAAATCTTACAATCTTGCATTAGGCTTATGCTGCATAAATGAATTCATACATTCTTAGCTAAACACTTCAATTTATTAAAAGATCAAATGAATGTAGAATTTTCTATGTTTTTAGCTTAAGATGCATACTAATGGTTTTCTATCATTTTGAATCTTCCATTTTAGAATTGTGTTGTCAACGATCTAATGCATATTTTGAGAGCAAAGCCATAGATAGATCAAACTCTTTCTAAATAGGAAGGTATAGCTCAATTTTGATTGTTGTGTTTTAAATGTTTTCTTGTTCCAACAATTAATCTAATGAGTTATAGAGTGTTATGTTTGTAGATTTGTAGGTACAGGTGATTGACACATAAAAACACACACAAGCCTCATTTGGTTACTTCACCTTTGAAGCCAGTAGCTATTGATGACCCCTTCCAATAATCGGGTATGGATTTTATCGGTCCAATTAACCCTAATTTAAGTGCTAAACACACACATATCTTAACTATTGCAGATTATTTCACTAAGTGGGTAGAAGCCATCCTTTTAAAATGAACAACCTCTGAGGTTGTATGCAACTTTTTGAAGGAGAATATTTTAGCAAGGTTTGGAGTGCCTAAATAACCTATGGTTGATATGTGAGTTGCTTCTCATCCACTGAGATTACTCTTTTTTGATATGAAATGGTATAAGTTTGGCACATTCTTCAAACTATTACCCTCAAGACAACAGACAGGCTAAATCGAACAATAAAAATTTAGTCACCATTGTCAAGAAATTGGTAAGTGAAATCAAAAGGATTGGCATAAAAATTTGTATGATGCTCTTTGGGTTGACAGGGTGACCTACAAGAGAGATATAAGTTTATCACCTTTTCAATTAGTTTATGGAGTAGACATTGTTTTACCTCTGCCAGTAGAACGCACAACACTTAATTTAAAAAAGGCAATAGAAGAAGAGCAATTTCAATATGGGATTGAGAAAATAATCATGTAATTGAATAAGTTGGAAGAGAAAACATATATAGTAGTGGACACAATTGATCATCATCAACAAATGGTAAATAATATATTTGATAAGAGATCCAAACAAAGAGACTTTACAATTGGAGATATGGTCCTCCTCTGGGATAAAAGGAGAGAACCTAAAGGTGAACACAAAAAAAATGATTCATAATGGAGAGGAAATTTTAAAATCAGACAGGTCCTTGGTGACAATTCTTTCCTGCTAGCTTATCTAGATGGTACTCCAATGCCTCTTACCTATAATGGGCAAGATTTGAAATTTGTCTACTAAGTTGTTTTTTCGATCCTTTATACAAATAATGTGTTTTTTTTTTTTGTTTGTTTGGTGTGTCTTTTTGTCAAATTTTTCTCTATTTCCCAATGAATAAGGATTTGGCAAGATCCTTCTGGATTCTCTGCATCCTGTTAGTCCTTTTCCCCCTTCAGAGCTATTGTTACCCTAATTTCTAATTTTTGGGACATTTATCTAGTCAAGTCTTTGACAAATGTTTATCCTCAGTCCTTTTCTCTTTCTTCATTGGCTCAATATACCAAGTCACAACTTTTGTCAAATTTTGAACACAGTCGTTCCTCCATCCCATTTCTTAACTAAGTTGTGGAGTTTTGAATTTTTTGAAAGTGACCAATATCCTGACTCCTCCCAGTTTTGACTGCCTTGTCGCGGGCTTTCAAAAGTTTGAAAGCCTTGATCTTGAGTTGAGAAGTTTTAAGTTTTAGCGATCAAGCCACTAATGGGTCCCACCTCAATTTCCCTCATGCATCATATCCTTGTCAAGTCACCTATACAGACTAACCTTGTTTCTTGTAAACATGATTATGTAGGATAAAGCTCTATTTCAGAGGAGCTAATAAAGACGGCATTAATTGCATGTCTCATGAAAAAATAAATGTATAAGTGGGATGACAGAAAAATTTTGGGCTTGCTTTATCTTCTCATGTACTATTTTCTTACTGCACTCTTTGCTTTGAACTCATGTAGAGAAGAATTCAGAGCCATTGGGTGGGTGTGAAGGACACTGATACTGAGCAATGTGATCTCAGAAACCTATTAGAGAGACTTGAGAAGAAAACTAGAACTCCTTGTCAAGACCAAATTTTTCAGAGTGGTTTGGCGCATGCAGGAGGTTTCCTTCCTACTATTTTCTATGTAGAATTGATAATTTCATGCTTGAAAAGATATAATTCATAGGCTCAGAAGATTTGGGTTGAGAATGAGAAACTAATTGCACAAATTAACTTAGAAAGTGTTGCTCGAGCTTTGTGCATAATGAGGAAAGGAACAATGGAGGAAATGTTTGTGAATGCCAGAGAAGAGTATTCCAGAATGCACAAAGATTGGTGTAGAAACTATATAGCCAAATCATGGCTTAAGTCTGAAAAAGGAGGTAAGTCTCAGCTACCCACCAAACTCCAAAGAATGCACTTCAAAGATGAAATTGTAAAAATAATTGCTTTATTGCATCATGTGGTTGGAAGTGCTAGATCAAATTCTTTTGAGTCTTGGATGTGCCATTTTACTTTGATCATATGTGGCAATAAAAATATCATGATTGGGCCTGTATAATTAGTTACCATTTGAATGAGAAATTAAGGAGTTTTTAGAAAGTCATGGTTTTCAACATGTTTTCATACCTATTTTATATTTTGGCTAGTTAAGAAACTTCATGGGATGGACAGCAAGTTTAAGAAACCCCAATGGACGATGTGCCTATTTATATAAAATTCCCTCAACTCATAGTAAGAGAGGGAATGCAAGTTTATTCCCATGTCAATGATGTCTTCCTAATGGAAATTGTTAGAAGGCTAGAAGGAATCCCTAATATCAAAATTTCCCAGAAGGTTGCTCTGATAATGAGGTTTGGGAATTTTTATACACAATTTGACAAATTCACATAACTCAAGATTGGGATTTTTGAAAAGGCTCCACTCAAACTACCTTGGTTTCTCACAAATTTTTTGGTATTTTTGGAAATATGGCACCAGATAGTCATGGTAAATGTTAAATATTTGAACATGGGGGAGGTATACATTCCCTATGTCTATGTATTTTTTCACTTGTAAGACCTAGGCTGCTGCAAAGGGGGTTGATAAATTTATGAGTGAATTTCATTTCCAATCCCTACTTGAGAGGAAAAATTTTGATAAGGGCTATGCAAGGAAAAACCTGTATGGATCTAGAAATTATGTACATAGAATAGATATTGAAGATTTATGGGATGATTTAATAGAAGAGATAGAGGTTTTCAAGAGGAGTTTCATGAGACTTACCCTACAAAAAATATGATCTTTCAGAGTTTCTTCAAACATTCTAGATGATGCAGGTGAAGATGATGTCATCATAGACCTTGAGTACCACACTCTTCCTAATAGAATTCCACCTAGAGTTGATTGGTCTGTGGAGGAAATTGTAGATTTAGTGGTGTGCACCACCCTTGTCTAAAGAAGAACATCAGTCTGGCTAAATGGAAAATGGAAGCAAAAGGGTGAACCTACTAAAAATTAGAACCCCTCAAGAAAACAAGAACAAGATACAATTTCAACCATTGCAATGAATGTTTTTATTGGTAATTTGCCTATAAATACACCAGGTCAATGTTCTCAAGCTGGAGGTGATGGAGATCATCCTAAGAAAAAAAGGCTAACATCAAATCAATTTGTGAATAAGATGATGAATCTACACCCGCCAAGAGGAAAATAACTCTTTTTGACTCAACAACCATTTATCAACAAATAATTGATGATACCTCTTTTCCTTCATTTCTAGAAATTCCCTCATCTCCTGTGTATGGTGTTTCTGTACAAAGTCAGTCAATGGAAATAGTGAAAGATGATGGTGCTACAAATAAAGATGCAAAAATTTAACTAACCTCTCATGCATGGTTGAAACAAGAAGTGGAGAAGAAAAGGAGAAGTGTCACTCCTTCTACAGGAGAAGTAGATACATTGCCCTACTATTTCAAAGTTTTCATAAGCCCAAAAGAGCTAAGAGGTTGTCCCAAATCAAAGTTGATCCTGCCTTAGGCCATCATTTGCTAGAAATTGCATATCCTACAAAAGAGGTGAATGGGAATGAAATAACATATTATGATTACAAGATCAACCATGTTGATATGGGACCCTCTACATTAGAAGGGGAAATATATCATGCTAACTTCTCATTCAAGACATTAATCCAATGAGCAAAGGAAAAAAAGAAGCAGAACCTTGAATTGTAGGCATAAATGTAACCCCTAAAGGATTTTGTGTCATCAATTATAAGGTATGTGACAGGGGAAGCCTCATGCTCTAACCAACAATAATTTGACCCTGATATCCTCCGCAATATCAAAGGTAGCCTGGAAAGAACTCAAGTTGTTACTAAATGGGTAGAAAGCTTGTATCAATGTGGCCTTGGTTATATTACCAAATTTAAGGAGCTCTATATAAGTATATCCAAAAAAAGAAAGGAATTGGTCGTTGAGTTACAACAAATAAGGAAAGAGTAGGGGAGCACATATGTTGTTTCAAGGGAAATTGCAAAACTCTTAACCTTCAACCTGATTGTGTTGGTTATGGAGAAACTAGTAGAGTGCCCTAATGATATTGATATTGTTGGCAAGTGGTTCATTCAGGATTGTTCTAGAATACTTCAGGGTTTTCATTTATAGAAACACATCTGGTATGGATGGTCTCTTGGTGTCTAAAATAGTTTTGGATTTATAGCTTGCAAAATGACTAAGTCTAGAAAGCTGAATTATAGAGTATAGCTTACGCAGGAGCATCTTGGGTTCTTGGCAATACTGATCAACCAAAAAAAAGTTATCTTTTGTTCTTTTACTTGTTTAGAGGCTACTCGGTGAAGTGCTCAGTAACTGATGTTTCTCAGTTACTTGCTCTATCTTTCTTTATCGACGGGTCTCGATGTATGTTGGTTTCTCAGTGGGTTCTTTCACCGAGTTGTTTTATGTTGCTTGGTTATCTTCTTACTGAGTTGGTTCATGTTCCTCGGTTATCTTCTTACCGAGTTGTTTATCTTCATCTGGCCAACTTCTACATTTAATTTCCATGGCATAATTAATGTGAAGTCTCTCATTGGGATATGTGTGGACCTAAATCTGGATCTTTCTTTGGGATTTGAGTGTCGAACTCTTTGGTGGACTCTTGTATATATTTGGTTCTCTATTCTTATTTTAGGGTATCAATTTTGGAGGAAGAGTTTTGGTATCAGATTGTAATAGAAGATTAAGTGTTAAGATATTTGGATGAAAGGTCTCTAACCTCCCCTGTATGAAGATCATTTTTTAATTCATTTGAATGTTTATGGCCAAAACTGGGAAGGCCTTACATCCCGACATGTATTGAGTTTGATAATTTAATATAAAGTATTTGTTGTTTCTCCTCTCCTTGTGTTTTTGCTTCCATGTTGTATTGAAAGGTTGGTCTAGATTATTGGGAGTGACTTGGGCCCCTATTATCCTACCCTCCTTGTGTTAGGTGGTATCAGAGTGGAGGTTAGATCTAAGTTCCTTCTTGTAAGCCCTAACCCTAGTTGGTTGATATTGTTGTGGGGTAGCAGATTGCGATCTGACCTACAATTGCTGAGGGTTTCAAGATGGTTCATGGGAGAGGAAATATAGATCCGGGTCTAGCCAATGTGCTAAGATAGATGGCTGCAAGATTAGAAGTTGTTGAGACAGCCCAATGCAGAGGAAGACATCTTGAAGATGTTAGTGATGATGAATTGGAAGAAGTGCAAGGTGAAGCTGCACCTACACCTGCTATGGATTAGGAAGAAGAGATATTCCCATGAGCTTTGGCAAGTTTGAAGTCCACACCTTAGTTTAATCCTCCTGAGTATAGTGGAAAATTAGATTCTAATGAATTGATAGATTGGATAACTGAGATGGAAAAGTACTTTGAGTATGAGAATGTATCAAAGGAGAAGAAAGTGAAGATTGCAAGCACAAAGTTGAAAGGTCATGCATCCTTATGGTGGGAGCATCTGCAATTGGATCAAAATAAGAAAGGAAAACACAAGATCAAGGTATGAGATAAGATGATAAACAAATTGAAAGGCAAGTTTCTACCTTGTGATTACCAAATTAACCTGATTAGGAGAATGCAAAGTTTGAAGTAGAAAGATAGCTCAGTAAAAGATTATATTGAAGAATTCAATAGATTAGACATCAGATCTGGACATGTTGAAGATGAAGTGGAAAGAATAGAAAGATATTTGAATGGATTAAGAAGTTTTATACAAGATGAGATCAACTTGGTAAATATGGAAAGCATTGACGAGGCATGTCAATTTGCCCTAAAAGTTGAGGAGAAATTGAATAAGAGATATGAAAAAATACAAAGAGGTAGAGGTGGTATATTCCCTAGAGGAAGAGGAAGATCTCATGGCAAAAATAGTAGATCTGAACTAGACAGGTCAATTTCAGACACATCTCAAGACAAAGAAAAGATCGAATGGAAAGGTGAAAGTTCATACCGAGGAAAGGTGAAAGTTATAGTAGAAGAGGGTTCCAAGGAACTTATTACAATTGTGGCAAACAAGGAAATTGATATTTTGAGTGTACTCAAGCAAGAAATAAATTTAGTTGTAGCATAAATGCTTTGGTACAAGAGGAGTCACCAAATAAACCTAAGAAGGAAGGAAATATAATAATCAGAAGGATATTGTGGAGTCAGAAAGATAAGCAAGATCCTGTTAGGAAAATTTTGTTCAAGACCAGGTGTAGAGTTGCAAACAAAGTTTGGAAGGTAATTATTGATAGTGGAAGCTTGAAGAATTGGGCATCTAAGGAAATGGTCACAAAGTTGCAGTTGAAAAGGATGAAGCATCCAAAACCCTAGCAGATTTCATGGATCAAGGATGAGCATACATTCATGGCAGGGATAACTTTAAGAAACCCCCCCCTCCCAAAAAGTATAAAATTGTGGCGAATCACATTTTTTTTTGAGGGAAAATTTTTAATATTGATGGCGAATTGTGGTTCAAATTATAGATATTTGGTGGCAAATTTTTTAATTTCGTATACAATTTTTATAAAAAAATGGCGAAAATAAATGATTTTAATAGGAAAATTATTAATATAATTGGCGAAGCTGAAAAATTTTACTGATAAATTATGGCGAAATAATTTTCCAAATATTGTAATTAATTATTTGTCGTGGCGAATGTATTTAAAAAATACATATAAACTTGGCGATTTAAGGGAATAGTTGTATAGTTGGTATGGCAATTTAATAGTTGGAAATAAATATTAAAGTTTCATTCTCCAAAGTTTTCATTCTCAAAGGATGACA
>MU225256.1:1610039-1624284 GCA_018584345.1 Thuja plicata | reverse complement strand
ACTTGAATAATTATAAGATACTAAGGACTCGTAGTCTTTCCGGTTCGCTACCGATCGCAATTGTTAGCTCAAAACCAACTGATTTTTTGTACTCCTAAATCTCTTGAAACTATCCTTATATACAAATTGCTTATTTCAAATTTTGGCGAAAGGGGACGACGTTTGCATATGATAACAACTAATATTTGGCGAACCCCGCGTAATTCCAAGTAATTGACTAGGTGAATAGGGCAGGAATTTGGGACACGATGAATTACGATGCATGGCAAATTGGGTCCTAGTGCAAATAAATTTTTAACTTGGGATAATGGGACTTTGGCGAATGGCGATCCTTGATAAATACCCCTTCCTTAATCCCGTGGTGAATAATAGTAAATATACAATAGATAAATGGGTGAACAACCCCACTACCGTAGTGAAATTACATGCAAATATTGGTGAACAACCCGACCAATTAACATGTTTTTTATAAAATCTGGGCGAACCGGTCAAACAGTACACTATGAATTTTTTCGCCAAATTCTATATGCCCGATGGGACATATTTGCCAATTGGTGAAGAATCGCCACTAAAAAAATCCCTGATTCATGGTGAGTGAACAATGTTTTGAGAATCTAAAAATTGGGAATTATTATGACAAGGTGTTGTGTGATATTATGTCAATGGATTGTTGTCATTTTTTGTTGGGTAGACCTTGGCAGTATGATAGACATGCTATACATGATGGAAGATTGAATAGGTATACTATTTGGGTTGATGGTAGGAAACAAATTTTGTTACCTTTGGTTGAAGAATCTGTTGGTGAGATATGTACATCTATGAAAATTTTTTTGATGGAAGGTAGACATTTTGTTAAGGATTTGAAAAAAAAAATGTTTTCTATCCTTTGATTCCTAACAAACCGAGTAATAATACAAAAAATATGGAATTCATGTAGAAGTTGAAAAGTTACTCACTGAGTACAAGGATATCATTTTAGATAATGTACCTGGTGGTTTGCCACCAATGAGAGATATCAATCATTGTATGGATCTGATTCATGGAGCTAGTTTACCAAACAAGGCACCATATTGGTTGACACCGACTGAGAATGAAGAGCTTAACTGAGAAGTTCATGAGCTGTTGAACAATGGTTTGATCAGAGAAAGTTTGAGTCCATGTGTAGTACCAGCTATATTGGCACCTAAGAAGAATGGAGAATGGTGAATGTGCACTGATTCAAGAGCAATCAATAAGATCACAGTTAAGTATAGGTTTCCTATACCGAGGATGGATGATATAATGGATTGTTTGAGTAGAGCAAGATATTTTACCAAAATTGATTTGAAAAGTGGTGTATCATCTTAAAATGGAATCACTTCCATGTTAAGAACATTTATCCCTCCTTAGGGGGGTTTTTTGACCACCATCATATTGTTCCCTCATTTCTGCATCCTCTCCTACTTCTTTGCCTGTTTAGGACCCTGATTGGGCCTATCCGGGCACCATCCATCCCATCTGGCATGCTTTCCAAGGATTCTAACTCCTTGGTTCAAGGTTTACCTTGACCTTTACCTGGGTCCCCCTTTCAAATCAAGAAGTCTGTCGGCTGTAGGAGGTCATCAAAAATTCATTTCCCGCTTTTGGGTTAGCTATTTTGGGTTGCGAAGTGATGATTCTTAAATTATATTTAATATAGGTCCTCTTCTAGGTGTATAGGTCTAATTGGAATTTAATTCTCCTATGTAGGCCTCTCTAGAATATTGTGCCCTAGTTTCATATAAAAGGAAGTTTTCTCCTCTCATTTTCTCTAACAATCATCAAGCATAACCATCAACTAAGTGATAAGAAGGATAATCTCAAGCTCTAGGTGAAGAACAACTATCATCAAGAAAAATGTTCAAGAATCCATTGTTCTACATGTTTTCAAGCTTTCAAAGTGTTCAATTCTTCCTCCCAAGCATTCAAGTTCTCCATTGAAGATCAAGGATTCAAGCTTTCAAGCCTTTGAAGGGATTTGGTTCAAGCACTCAAGATTCATCATTCAAACCATAGATCTATCTATCATGGTGGTGTGATCTTCCTTCAAGATCCTTTGTGCATCCTCAAAGACTCATTCATTCTCTCTTCAAGTGGATTCCAAACATACATTCATGGAGTTTTATGGTCTCTAATTGTGTCCAAGATTTCATATTTACATACTTGTTTACATTCGAAATACAATTGCATATCTATTGAATATCATACCTTCATTATTAGATTTACTTCTACTACTTGCTAGCATTCTTTATTTCAATTATTGATTTCAAGGTTAATTCCTAAATCAGGTTTTGACTAAGGAAAACCCCTCCCCCCTAACAAACAAATCCATTTCCATGTAGGTATAGGTTTGGAACAACAGATCGAAGTGCAGATTCAGATACCCTTTTTGGAAAACTTTTGGGATCCAAAAATAGATTTTTAGTCTGAGACTTTTTAGGTAAATTTTGCCCTAGGTCAGAATCAGAAATTCTGGGTCAATGGTGACAATGACTTGAGGACCATTCAAATCGGAATTGTGTCAGAATAGAAAAATATTTCTGTGTTTTGTTCATCTCTGTGTTTCTATTCCAAATCCGGTCTTAGATTTTCCAGAAAGTGAGTGTAGACCCCCAAAAACAAAATTCTTCAGATCTGCAACATTTCAAGGTTAGTACTTTTCTCCTATTCAATTCAATTCTTAATCTATCTAAACCTATCACACATTCAAATAAATAAATGGGTATTTAAGATCTTCCTCTTTTCTCTTATTTTCAAATGGTTGATTCATTTATGCATTGATCCTTCCTTTTGGGTTAATCAATTTGGATCCTTCATTTGTATATCTAAGGATAAAAAGGAGAGGATCTCATTTACCTTCATTTCAAATCACACATTCCTTTAAATGTAAGATAACAATAGTCCCATATCTAAATGTTCTATTTTCTTATCTTACATTTTCGTGAACCCGCGATAGACAACTATTTATTTTTGGTGTTAGATTTACATCTTTTATGCTAGATCTTGCATGCATTTAAATTAGTTTTTCTTTCATTTTAAAATACAAACAAATCTACATACTCATAAAAATATAAAAATATTTCTTACATTTCATTCACTATGAAGATCTTTAAGATGCTTTGGGGTATGGCTATTTTCTCATTATGCTTCTTTTAGAATCTCTTTATAATACTCATGATGTGTATGAAAGTGTCATCCATTTCATTATGTTTGTTAATCTTCATTTTTCACTTGCTTATGCTATTTTGAGATTAACCAATACTAGTCTTCCTACTTTCAAAACTTTCATCAAGGATTTGTGTAGTGGACTTATTGCCCTTTTGGATTATGTGAAGAATTGGGTAGATGATACCCCATTTACCAATCTTCCTAATCCTAATCCTATCATTCCTAATCTAGTTCCTAATCCTCCTAATCCTCATCCTATCCATCCTAATGCAATTTTTGATATTCCTATTTCTATTTCTCCATCTTCTATCCCTAGTTCTTCCCACACTTGTGATGGGGCTCAAGCTAAGTTTCATGATGTCAATGTTTGAGAATTCTTTCACTTACCTTCCCCTTCTTATCTAATCCATGATGATATTAAAGTAAAAACAAAGAAAACTCTTCTCAACATATCATTCCACCATACACAACATTTTCTCATGAACACCATAATCAATCACCTCTTGTAGAATCTTTGCAAGATAGGTACACTACCGGATATACTATGGTGGATAAACAAGGCTATAAGGGTTTAGGGCTTGGTATCAATGAACAAGGCATTAAAATCCTAATTCTTTCATCCCCTAAACAAAATATGCATGGTATAGGCTTCCCACCTCCTCCAATCAAAGTGGTTGATCTTAACCATCATCCTCCTCTTCATGTTCTTCTTCCAACACCTTCCTTAGATCGCTCTGATACTCCTCAAGATGTGCCTAAGAAAGTGTATGTCCAGTTAATGAATTCTAAGAAAGAAATCTTTAAACCCATACTAAAAAATTCTCTTTCTAAGTACAAATGTCCTTTTCATTATAGTAATACACATTTACTTGTTGATTGTGTGCATTTCAAATTATATGTTAGAGAAAGAGCTGCTTTAGGAATTATATCTCATTCCCGAGAAGTCTTACAATTTCTTCATAATTTTGATATAGGGCATTCTGCTTGTTCTTCTATAAGTTAGATCATATTTCTCCTCTTGTCTCTTAACTGGGGGGCAAGAGGTATTTCCTTCCAGTCTTCTAGGATCCATTTTCCTCTTAGCATGTACTTTGTTTTGAGTTTAATTGGTTATTCTTTCTATATTCTATCTGTATTATGATACATATTCTCATAGCCACTTATAATATATTTTCTAGGACATTTGTTTTGCGAAGATATCTCTTTATTACAACATCTCTTGATATAATTTGATATATCCCTTGCTTTCACCCCTGGGGGGCAAGGTATTTTCCTTCTTCCTCTATCTAAGGATTTATTTTCCTTAGCTTAGTGGCATTTGTTTATCATACAACATTATTTCCTTATAAAGATTTATGTTTTGGCTATGGATACCCTCTTGTGTGAGAGGTGATTGTCCTAGGTCATCACCTCTTCTTTATTTTTCAAACTATGCTCTTGATAAACTCTTGCCTTTTCTTTGGGTTAGAGTTTTATTCCTTCATTATGATATTCCTCTTCCTCTTCATTATAGGGGGCTTGATGATTGAATCTTTGGTCGCTCTTTTATTTGGAAGATGGTATCTTATCCTAAGCACTCCTCTATGGTGGGCGGCTTGATGATAATATCTCTTCCTCTTGGAGGATCCTTTTTCCATATGTGACATATCCATTTCATGATTATCTATGCTCTTAGAGGTAAGGGTCAATACCCTTTGCTAAGGATATAGTGTATATTGTTGTTAAACTGGATATCTCCTTACTTTGTGAAGTAGGTATCCTCTTTCTCTTCGTTATCCTACCTAGTGGGTAATCATGATAAGGAGGGGGGCATATATAGGGTCTCCCTTATTCTATAGTTTACATTTTACAACATGCTAAATTCTCAGAAGGTAACGCACATAAGTTGCTAAATCCTGAAGAGACATGCATTTTATTTTTATTTATGCTAAATCCTCGGAAGGTAACTCACATAAGTTGCTAAATCCTAAAGAGACACACATTTTTATTTTTTATTTTTATTTTTTCTAAATCCTCGAAAGGTAACACACATAAGTTGCTAAATCCTGAAGAGATATGCATTTTACAATATGCTAAATCCTTGGAAGGTAATGCACATAAGTTGTTAAATCCTGAAAAGACACACATTTTATATTGCATAGTGATACAAGAATGTGGATCTATGGATATTTCAAAAGTTGTTAGAAGACGCATTATAATTACAAAGCACAATTTTTAGGTGAACCTATTGGGCTCTCCCTCCTTGGTGATTCATGGTAAGGTGGTCATCTTACTAGGTGAGGTAATCACTATCTCTTTTCTCTCTTTCGCTTTCATGCTAGTAGGATTAGATCATGGAGCTATGTTATTTATAGTGTTGTTCTTGTCTTGCTTATGTACTCATGTGTTTTTTCTATGATTATTTTCTCTTTACTTTCATATCATTATGCATGTATGTTGAGTTAGAATCCTTGGTCTGGGGGCTCATGTCCTTGACTTAGTGATGTTCTACCTCATTGTGATCCACCAAAGTCTTTCTTCTAACTTTACCACAAGTATGTTTGATTTCCATACTTCTGCTAAAGTGGGGGCTTAATGTATCATCTTAAAATGGAAGTGCTTCCATGTTAAGAATGTTTATCCCTCCTTAGGGGGTGTTTTTGACCACCATCATATTTTCCTCTCATTTCTGCATCCTCTCCTACTTCTCTACCTATTTAGGACTCTGATTGGGTCTCTCTGGGCACCATCCATCCCATCTAGCATGTTTTCCAAAAGGTAGACCTCAACCTTAATCTGGGTCCCCCTTTCAAATTTGGAAGTTTATCGGCTGCCGGAGGTCATCAAAAATTCATTTCCTGCTTCTAGGTCAGCTGTTTTGGGTTCTGAAGTGATGATTCTTAAATTATATTTAATATAGGTCCTCTTCTAGGGGTATAGGTCTAATTGGAATTTAATTCTCCTATGTAGGCCTCTCTAGAAGATTGTGCCCTAGTTTCATATAAAAGGAAGTTTTCTCCTCTCATTTTCTCTAACAATCATCAAGCATAATCATCAACTAAGTGATAAGAAGGATAATCTCAAGCTCTAGGTGAAGATCAACTATAATCAAGAAAAAATTTCAAGCATCCATTGTTCTTCATGTTTTCAAGCTTTCAAAGTGTTCTATTCTTCCTCCCAAGAATTCAAGTTCTCCATTGAAGATCAACGATTCAAGCTTTCAAGATTTTGAAGGGATTTGGTTCAAGCACTCAAGATTAATCATTCAAACCCTAGATCTATCCATCATGGTGATGTGATCTTCCTTTAATATCCTTTGTGCATCCTCAAAGACTCATTCATTCTGTCTTCAAGGTGGATTCCAAGCATACATTCATGGAGGTTTATGGTTTCTAATTGAGTCCAAGCTTTCATATTTACATACTTGTTTACATTCAAAATACAATTGCATATCTATTGAATATCATAGCTTCATTATTAGATTTACTTCTACTAATTTCTAGCTTTCTTTATTTCAATTATTGATTTCAAGGTTAATTCCTAAATCAGGGTTTGACTAAGGAAAACCCCTCCCCCCAACAAACAAATCCATTTCTTTGTAGGTACAGGTTCAGAATAGTAGATTAGAGTGCAGATTCAGATACCCTTTTTGGAAAAAATTTGGGATCCAAAAATAGATTTTCAGTTTGAGACTTTTTAGGTCAATTTTGCCCTAGGTCAGAATTGGAAATTCTAGGTCAATGGTGACATTAACTTGAGGGTGCAAATCGGAACTATGTCAGAACAGAAAAATATTTCTGGGTTTTGTTCATCTCTGTGTTTCTATTCTAGATTCGGTCTCAGATTTTCCAGAAACTAAGTGCAGACCCCTGAAAAAAACATTTTTCATATCTGTAACATTTCAAGGTTAGTACTTTTCTCCTATTCAATTCAATTCTTAATCTATTTAAACCTTTCACACATTCAAATAAATAAATGGGTATTTAAGATCTTCCTCTTTTTTCTTATTTCCAAATGGTTGATTCATTTATGCATTGATCCTTCCTATTGGTTTAATCAATTTGGATCCTTCATTTGTATATCTAAGGATAAAAAGGAGAGCATCTCATTTAACCTACATTTCAAAACACATATTCCTTTAAATGTAAGATAACAATAGTCCCATATCTAAATGTTATATTTTCTTATCTTACAAGTGGATACCATCATATTAGAATCAGAGAAGGTGTTGAATGGAAGATTGCTTTCAAGATGAAAGAAGGTTTGTATGAGTGGCTGGTTATGCCCTTTGGTTTAAATAATGCATCTAATTCATTTATGAGGTTAATGAATGAAGTTTTGAAGAGATTCTTGAATAGATGTGTGATTGTATACTTAGATGATATTATGATATTCAGTAAGACTAGAGAAGAGCCTTTGATGCATATAAGACAAGAATTAGATAGATTGAAAGAGGAAAAGTTGCTGATAAATCTAAAAAAGTGTTCCTTCATGAAAGAAGAACTTGTGTATTTAGGTTTTGTGATTTCAGCTGATGGTTTGAAGATGGATCCTAAGAAGCTCAAAGCTATACTTAGTTGGCCTACATCTGAGAGTGTCAGTGAGGTAAGATCATTTCATGGATTGGCAATTTTTTATAGAAAGTTTATCAGAAATTTCAGTTATAGTTGTAATGCTATGATTGAGACAATGAGAGGAGACGAAAGAGAATTCAAATGGACACATGGAGCTGGTAAGAGTTTTGAACCTTTGGAGCTGAAGGTTGCTGAATTACCTGTGTTAGCCTTACCTAATTTTAATAAGGTGTTCAAGTTGAATGTGATGCGACTGGAAGTGCAATTGGAACTATATTGACCCAAGAAGGTAAACTTGTTGCTTTCTTTAGTGAAAAGTTGAATAATGCTAAAAGGAAATATTTCATCTATGATCAAGAGTTCTATGCTATTGTTTAAGATATGAAGAAATGGAGACATTATTTGATGCCGAGTGAATTTGTGTTGTATACGGATCATAAGTATTTACAATATTTGGGTAGTCAAAATAAGTTGAATTAGAGATATATGAAATGGGTAGAGTATTTGCAGAGTTTCACATTTGTGAATAAGTATAAGAGTGGAGTTTCTAACTGAGTTGTTGATGCATTAAGTAGAAGAAGATCTTTGTTGGATGAAATGATAATTGAAGTTCTTGGTTTTGATGATATGAAGCATTTGTATGAAAATGATCTTGATTTTTCTAAGTAGTGGAGAGTGTGTAGAGCACCTGTTCCAAATTACTCAAGTAAGTATGAATATTATTTCATTCAGGAAGACATGTTGTTCAAAGGTATTCAGTTGTGCATACCGACAGGATCAATGAGAACTAATTTGATAAAGGATAACATAGTAGTGGTTTGGATGGACATTTTGGCATTGATAAGACATTGGGTTTGCTTAAGGAAAGGTATTTTTGGCCTTAGTTGTATAAAGATGTTCAGAAATTTGTGAAAGGTTGTGGATTTTGTCAAGTTGCAAAAGGAATAAGTCAGAATACTAGATTGTATACACCAATTATTATTCCTGAGAAACCTTGGAGTGATATCAACATGGATTTTGTTCTTGGCCTACTGAGGACAACAAGAGGTAATGATTCCATATTTGTTGTTGTGGATAGATTTTCCAAGATAACACATTTTATACCATGTCAAAAAATATCAGATGCAGTCATATAGCAGATATTTTCTTTAAAGAGATTGTCAAATTGCATGGATTACCGAGGAGTATTATCTCTGACCGAGATAGTAAATTTGTTAGTTACTTTTGGAAAACACTTTGGAAGAAGTTGGACACTGAGTTGAAGTATAGTTCTACATTTCATCCATAGACATATGGACAAACAGAGGTTGTAGACCAAAGTTTGGGTAACTTGTTAAGATGTTTAGTGGGAGACACGCTAGGTAATTGGGATTTGATGTTGGCACAAGTAGAGTTTGCATACAACGGTTCTGCAAAAAAAAATACTAGAAAGACACCTTTTGAGATTGTTCATGGCACACAATTGAGAGGCATATCAGACTTAAGAGATATTTTTGGAGAAGAGAAAAGAAGTGTCGAAGCAAAAAATTTTGTTGAGTTTATGAAGACATTTCATGAGGATGTAAAATAGAAGTTGGAGAAAAGTAATCAGAAATACAAGGATAGTGCAGATAGATCAAGAATACATAAAAAAAATTGAATTTGGTGATGTAGTAATGGTTCATTTGAAGAGAGGTAGATTTCCTATTGGAAATTATGGAAAATTGAAAATGAAGAAATTTGGTCCTTGCAAAATATTGAGAAGATTTGATAGTGGAAATGCTTATGAAGTGGAATTTCCTAATGACATGGATATATCACCTATATTCAATATTTCATACTTGTATGAATATCACAAACCTGATGAAGAAGTGACAGTACCGAGTGATTATCCTAAGAAACAGATAGAGGAAGTTGAACAAATTTTGAAACAGAGAGTTGGCAGAAGTACAAGAGGAAAGGAATACATGGAGTATCTGATAAAATGGAAGAACATACCAATTGAGGACTCATCTTTGATTTCTCAATCTAAGATGGATTCATTTCAAGTTGGACTTGATACATGATTCAGAGATTCATTTCTTTAACCCTAGGCATTTGATGCAGGAGCATCTTGGGTTCTTGGCAATCCTGATCAACCAAAAAAAAATATGTTTGTTTTTGTTCTTTAGCTTGTTTGGAGGCTACTCGGTGAAGTTCTTGGTAACTATTGTTTCTTAGTTACTTGTTCTATCTTGCTTTACTGATGGATCTCAGTGTATGTTGGTTGCTCGGTGGGTTCTTTCACTAAGTTTTTTTCTATTGCTCGGTTATCTTCTTACCGAGTTGGTTCATGTTGCTCGGTTATCTTCTTACCGAGTTGTTTATCTTGATCTGGCCAACTTCTGTATTTAATTTCCATGGCATAATTAATGTGGGGTCTCTCATTGGGACATGTGTGGGCCTAAATCTGGGTCTTTCTTTTGGATTTGAGTGCCCTACCTCTTTGGTGGACTCTTGTATATATTTAGTTCTTTGTTCTTAGTTTAGGGTATCAATTTTGGATGAAGAGTTTTGGTATCTGATTGTAATAGAAGATTAAGTGTTAAGATATTTGGATGATAGATCTATGACCTCACATGTATAGGGATCATTTTTTAATTCGTTTGAATGTATATGGATAAAAATGGGAAGGCCTTACAACCCAACATGGATTGAGTTTGATAAATTAATATAAAGTATCTGTTGTTTCTCCTCTCCTTCTTATGTTGTTGCTTTCGTGTTGTATTTTAAGGTTGGTCTGGATCACTTGGAGTGACTTGGGCCCCTGTTCTCCTACCCTCCTTGCATCAATAGAAGTATAGTTTTGGTTAGAGAACATAGTATATGACAAATGAAGACATGCAAGCTTAGGAGAAGATATTTTTGGATGTATATGAACTTTGGTTAAGGTCATTTATGTTTTTGTGTTGATCATAGTAAGTTATAGCTTGTTGAAGACATGAAAAGATAGAGTAACAGTGATACGGGATAGATGAAAGGTTGCAATGATTAAGGGAGTATAATATGGAGTCCAAACATGCTATGTTGGATTCAAATTGAGGATTACCTGTGTTTTGTTAGTGTATGATCGCCGACTTGGTATTTACCTTTTGTATAAGTGTTAACTCTATTTTATGATGCATTGGAAGTTGACTGGACATATAATGATGTATATATAGGAAGAGCTTTTTGTGAAGTGAAGTATGGAATGTATTGATGGATGTGATGAATGTGATGGAATGAATGGATGTGAATAGATGAATGAATTGTGATATCATAATCAGACATATGGTGATTTGAGCTACAAATGGAACTACCTAAGCATAAAAGATGCTTGTATTGTTCACTATTGAGAAATAATTGTAACATAATCATATTTTTTATTGTATGAGTAGTGATCTCAGTATACCTTTAACAGACTTTTTGTATTCCTCTAACAAGGAAACATGCTAATGTAATAATCAGCTCCTAACAGGGCTAGGTCTTCTAACAGGGACATAATAATTTTAGTACATATTTGTGGGTACCATCCCCACTAGGGTTTTCCCTTGGCCAGGGTTTCCTAAAAAACAAATTCATGGTGTTATGAGTTGTGTGTTTTATGTTTATGTTCTTTTCATTTCAGCAATTATTTGGTTAAGTTGGAATTTACTAAGTTTAAGTTTAAAGTGTTGTAATACTGATTCACCCCCCTCTCAGTATTACTTAATCCTAATAATTGGTATTAGAGATATTGGCCCTTGGAGAGAAATTCTAACAGATTAAGGGAGATCAAGATGGATTCTAAAAGTATGGAAGAAAACTTTGAAGCAGCACTTGAAAACCTTGATAAGGCTAAAGTAGAGAATGGTGAATTGAGATTCAAATTGAGAAGAGTTGTGGGTTTCATCAAGAAATTGAAGGAACAACTTGACCTATCCAAGAGTCAGAGACAATATCTTATGAATAAGATAAAATAGGATTCATACAATGATACTTCAGATCAGATAAAATAGCTTGAACAAGAGAAATATACTTTGAATCTTGATCATGAAACTACTTCCCTTCAGATGGTTAAAGAGATTAAACAAGTAAAGGATGATAGAAACAAAATTGAAGAAACCTTAAAAGATGCAAATATTCAGAAGGGACAAATGAAGACTGGACTTGATCACTACTAGAACAAGTATCTGGAATTAGAGAAATATAATCAGATCATAAAAGGAGAACTTGTTGAGATAAAGAAACATATTGAAAAACTTCATTCAAGCAATGATAATATTGATGAGTAGAGAGATAGTCAGGAACCTAAAGGAGACATGACTGGAGTTGGCTTCAATGAAGCTAGATGTTCAAAGACTCAAGAAGAAAAATCAAAAGTAAAGACTAATGGAGAAACACCTACTCTTTAAGGACCTAAAGATCAGATCATACCTTTCATAGGTAGATGTTTTAGATGAAACAAGGTTGAACACATGAAGAGAGACTGCAGAGGTAAAGCTCCTTAAAAACCCTTTTTAGGATATAAAATAAATTGTAATGAATTTGGACACAAGAAGGTAGAATGCAAAAAAACTAATCAATCAAGAATCAAGAAAGATTACAACAGGGAAGGGACAACAGCTAAGATCACATATTACAAGTGCAGTAAATTTGGGCACATTGCAAAGTATTGTAAGTTGCGGGTTAATCAGAACAAACTACCTCCTACATGCTAAAAATGTCATAATCTAGGACACATAGCAAATTTTTATAGATACAATAGACCTGAGAATAGAAGTGGTCATCCACCTACAGATACAAAGAAGCGTACTAGTGATGTTAAGAGTATTGTAGAAGAATTTAACAACCATTTTAGAAAAGCAGAAGATGTAAACAATAATAAGGTATGGAAAGTAAAGGAATAAAATGAGTAAATGGTTCAGGGAGAGTCAATAGATTATATTGAGTCTTTGCCTAATGTGAATATTGCAACATCAACCTAGATGGCCAAGCATGACCTTAGGGGGAGCATTGGAAGGAAACATCAGAAATCTATCCAGCCCTTGATTTTGAGGAGTAAGCTCTTGCGAGCTTAGAGAGAGTATGTGGAGAAATTATGGAACATATATCCATGATCACATGCTCTTACAAACCAATATCTTGTGATCACCAGATTGTTAATCGACTCAATTACGTGTAGAGATAAGTTTATTGGGAACTATGTCATTTCTTTACATAGCGAAGTATAAGGTCAATAAAAATAACTTTTTTAAACATAATTCGAAGAATAGAACCTAAGGAGAACATGAATTTGAGCTAAGAGAAGCAAAGAAGGAAGTTTTTTGAGTGTTTGATCAAAGCATAAATTCATGGAATTGACAGATAAAAGGTATTTGGATATTTTGTGAAGCTTTGGTTATGGATACTCCATTGATTTTCAATGTCGCTAAAAGGCCTAGGTATAAATTCAAGAAACACATGTTCAAATAAAATAAAGATGATCCCGAAGGTGCATTTTCACAAACACCCTACGATGTTCTACATGTCAAAGACATTAGGGCTTACATTCACTATAAGTATGAGTCTTTGGGAGACTGTGAGTGAAGGAATTATATTTTGCCATTAGTATACACAAGGAAAAACATTATCCACACTATTGGTTTACACTACACTGATAGACAAGGCACAACACTACCCAACACCAATGTTACTCGATACTGACAAGTTCAAAGCATCCCGATAAACACTATTCAGTGTTACTCGATGACAAAAAGGTTAAAAGAAACTGATGAGTAACAATAGTGCAACCCGACGGAACAACAAAGAGAGGAACCCGATAGATGAAGGGAACCCAATGATCAGTTCAAAAAAGGAACGCCAACAAACTTTCAGTTCAACCTAACGACCAAGAATTGACAGTCAGTTACATCTTGCAAAAAGTGGATCTAACTTTCCACGTCAGATAAATCACTGGAGTTGTATATATAACTTCTTGATTTTTTTTTAAATCCATTATGTGCGGAGGAAGCAATGCATTTATTATTGTTTTAATTAGTTTTACTGATTTAAAATATGTAAACTAAAGATCAAGGTCAAGTTGTAAACCTTTGATCTAAGAGTTAACATTGTAATGCGTGATGCTAGAATATGTCAAATACTTGTATAAATAGATGCTTAATCTATTATGAACATGTTGTCTGGTGAAGATTGTAGCCATTGAGAGCATCTAAAGACTAGACAAGAGATTTCATGCACAAGGACAAAAATGGATCAAATCAGTTTCAAGAACAAGAACACAAGCTACCAACAAGCAGAGAAAGGTATTAATCAATAACTTAAGGTGATAATTTTATTATGAGAGCTTTAATGGATCTGTAATAAGAAATTGTAGATTTCATACAATCATGTCAATCATATATACTCATTCTAACAAGTGTAGTACACTTAAGAAATCCTTTCAAGAAAGGTGGACCTAACAATCCTATTGTAAATCTCTTAACTGAGTGCACACTTAAATCAGTGTTGCTAAAGCTCTTAACAAAGTA
>MU225256.1:1574655-1605643 GCA_018584345.1 Thuja plicata | reverse complement strand
CCTCTAATGATTCTACAATTATTAGTTTGGCTCAAACTGTGTCATCTTTACAACAACAACTTGCATCTTTAACTCAATCTAAATTTAGCATTCCTACATGTGATATGGGTATTCCTTTATCTCTAGACATCATTCGTGCTACTGTCCCACAGCAAGATGATATGCCTCATCTTGAGAATTACAATGGTAAAGATGATCCTGTTACTCATGTTAAAACATTTCAAATCCTTTGTAGTGATTATGCTCATGACCATAGGATTTTAGCTAAATTGTTTGCTAGAACCTTTCAAGATAAGGCTTTACAATGGTATTATTCCTTACCCCCCTATTCCATTGATTCTTTTCCCAAACTTGCTAATTCCTTCATTCAACAATTTCAAAATAACACTGGACCACAAGTGTCCTTATCTGATTTAATGCATTGTAAACAAAAAACTAAGGAAAAATTGACTGATTTTATTGGTAGAATTAAGCATTTGCATGCTCAGATTTCTTATCCTGTTCCTGATATTGATATTCAACATATGTTTATTTCAAATTTACAAAAAGATATTAGGGATGAAATTTTGCTTACTGAATTTACCTCCTTTCAACAATTGTGTGTAGCACTCCACCATTATCAATTACAAGTGAGTCAGTTTGAGAGCAACGCTCCAATGGCTCCTATTCTAGTTGATAAGGGTGAAAATGCTCCTAATCCTAATAAGTTTTTGGATTAAAGGAAATAGGCTTACGGGAAAAGTATTCACTTATGTTATTTTCCCGTACAAGGAAAAATTGTCTAATGCTTATACATTTCGGCATTGAAAGGAAAGTATGTTCTTTTTCTGTAAGGCCAAGGATTTTTTTCAGTAAGAAGGTAATGAACATAAAATTTAAATGAAAATGTTTGGATTTTGAGGCCGTTATGTTCCTCAAAACAAGATGTTCAAATAGTCATTGAATAACAAAATTAAATGCTAATCCTACCATTACAACTGTTAAGCTCACCTTAATGACATTCGTGTGGTGCCAACATTTGGATCTTGGCAGCTATTTCTTCAACATTATCCATCATCTGTCGCTTACCATTTTGAATAGAAAGTCATTTGTTTTCACTTATGTTCTCAATTTTATGGTAAATGGCAATCAAGGCTTCTAGTTATGATAGATTAATTGGTATTGAGAGTGAGTTGAAAGAAGTTTCTGACACATCTCTAAGATTCTTTCATCTTGGAGATTTGCATAGAAGATTGAATTCTCATCTAGTTCACCCTATTAGACCGAAGCTCAAGGATAGTAGTCTGGTAGAAGCTACAGGATTTCCAATGGCAGTCCAAGCTCCTGCACTTGTCAGAGAATTTATTGAGAGATATGACCCAGTGGCAAAGCAAATCCTCTTACTAGATCAGTCAATTCTGCTAACGACTAATAAATCCCTAATCCAATCCACTTTCGGCATTCTGACAAAAGATGTGTATTGCGATATCGACTTTAGTCTTTCTACGTCTATGTTTAATGAAAAGAAGGCTCTAAGGAGGGAAGACATGCAGAGGACCTGGTTCTAGACCCCTCAATCAAAGAAAAGTAAGATGCCAAAGACTCTCTTTAGAACAACCCTAAAGAGGGAAATTGTTGATATCCTACCCCTATTGACTAGATTGGATGGAAAGCCTGAGATTTTAGATCTCGTTGAACATAACTTCTACCTTGTTCAAGCTGTCTATGCAAAAAATATGTTCATTGATAGGGCATAAATACTATGTGAGAATCTTGCATCCTGGATGAGCTCTTGTCAAGGTTTCAAGCAGTTTTATATGTCTTCATACTTGATTTACGCTCTAGCGACTCAGCACCTGTGGCCCGGCTTACCAGCAATCCAGAAATTTGACAACAACACCAAAATATTTGAATTCTACCCAAATGTGCAATTAGGTTCGAGCTTTGAAGAATACATGGTTGTGAATGATGCATTCACAATGAGAATATGTCGGGAACTTCAAGGTTTCCCAGAAAGAAGATTCTCACCAAAATCCATCTCAGCAATTAGTTAGTTTGGTTGCTCTTTCATCCAATTCCCGATTTTCTCTTGTCTTTGGATACGAGCCTTCTTTGAATTTTCTAAGAGGTTGCCCTGGTATCTAGAAGATAAAGTGGTCTTTGTGGAGCTTTGCTAACAAATATTGGAAGTGAACACTCTATCTTCAATTGTGAAGAAGATCACCACAATTTCCTTCTCCGTGGTGGTTGGCCCATATTCCTGTGCATCCAGATCTGATGCCCAGAATTTAGTAAAGAGTTTTGAAGATAAGATCAAGCTACCTGACTATGAGGTTCTTAGGCCTCAATATGATCCTATGGGTTTTTTTAGAGATCACCTAAACCTTGGATATGCCTACAGACATGTGCCAGACATTGAATATTTTTGCTCTGAGTGTTTCAATGAGTATCAAACATGGGAAAAAATTTCATCCCGTTTAACTTTAGATGAACTTAAATTGTATAACAATGCTATTGATGTATCTAACTTTGCAGTGACGGACTCTACATGCATCCTTTGTCCTACAACCAGATCAAAGTGTTGCCCATTTCTTCCTCTCCACCAACTAGTCCAGTGGTTGATTCATTGGAGCTTCTCATGAGAGGCATTAACAAGAGAAATGACAAGTGGGTGGAATGGACTAGGGCCTGACGGAAAAGAACTTTTGGTGCAGGTTCTTCTAGAGGAACTACTACATGAGCTGGGCAATCTACTTTAGTAGCTACTTCTTTTGTGGTGTCATCAACTTCATCAGGTGCAACACAATCTTTTGGGCAAGGAGGAGACCAACCTCCTGAAAATAATGTTCCTATCACCCCCACTTGCAGAGGCGGTTCACTCCTAAACATTGGAAATGAAGAGGAGAATAGAGGAGATAAAGAAAAGACAAAGGAGAAAATTCAAGAGGCGTCAGTGACCAAGCCTTCCTTAGCAATTCTAGTCATCACTCTGGATGACACAAACCCAATGGATGGTCAAGACTCCTCTTAGCCAATAGATACCCTGGCCCTTTCATTGACAAAGGTGACTTTCTCCCATGTTCCACCTCTAGGAAAGAAGAATCCTCCAGTTGTCCAGAAACTGTTTGATCCTACAGCTCTTCAGTCTATAGTTAATGTGTTATCCACAGATTCATGGTTGGAAGAAACCATTGAAAAGAAGAAGAAATGATATGAGGAGGATACTTCTTCAAAGGACCTGATTCTTAAGGAAACCTCATCTCAGCCACTAGTGAGGAAACCAAAGTGGAAAAAGACCATGACATCTCTCTCCCATGATTCCACAACTAGGAACATGTTAATGGAAATAGCAGAGCCACAGAAAGAAGGAAAGTTACATGAATTGTCAGCTCAAGATTATCAGATAAAAATTGTGGATCTAGGAGTTTCGGTGCATGACTCAATGGTGAACATTTGGAAAACCACCAATGAGAAGATTGAGGAATGGTTTAGAAGAACTCTAGGCAGATAAGGAGGTTCTCAAATCTGAAAATAAGGAGCTAGCTAAGTATATTAAATCTTCTCTTGGCAGTACCTCATCTTCTTAGTTTGATCCCAGTGCTGAAGAAAATAAGAATTTGCTACTAAAGCTGCAGCAAGAGAGACAGTTTGGAAAAATTGGCAAAGCATGGATAGATTCAATGAAGGTTCAAGGCCCAGTTGTCATTGAGAACTTGGGGAACCTTCTACTTGATACAGAAAATTTGAAGGACACAACATCAAAACACCAGGAGGCCATTTACAATGCATCCACTGGATTGACAGAACAACTAGCTACCTTGCAGGAGGTGATTGATATGGAGACTAGTGTTGCAATCTCTAATGGCATCCTCAAGACTGGGTAGGAGCCATTGTTTCATTGGAGGAAATCTTTGGATTTCATGATTGAGAGCTCAAACAAATCAGCAAATGAACTCAATTCTTTGATTGAGTTAGTCCAAAAAGAGATGGATCAACTTTTTGAGTTTTTGAAAGTTTTGCACACAGAATCTCAGGTTTCTGAAAGTGACAAGTTGGTGAGTACATAGTGAATGAAAGCTAAGTTTCTTGCTTTCATAGATGAGATTTTGGATCTGGCTAACTTCCAAGTGTCGTAAATTAGTGAGCTCTCCGCAATAGATGCAGTAATCAAAGCAGAATTAGAGAAGCTCCATTACCGGATTGCCAGGTTGGATGAATTGACAGAGATGCATGAATTTTGGATGATCTGAGCTGACAATGTAATCATTCTGAATGCTCAGGAGTTGGGAAAAGTAACAGATGCAATGAAGGCTTACAAAGGCAAAGCCATTTTACTAAAATTGACATAGAATCTGTTAACCTATGTCATTTTCCCAATTTCTGTCTATCGTAGCTATTTTGGGCATTTTGTCAAACTTGTTAGTTTTTGTAACCAGCCAAGTATATTATTAGAATGTTCCTTTTGGAATATTTCAATGAAGGCAATCATTATTGTAATGGGTCATTTTCTGAGAAGACCTATATATGTAAATTTCTGTAAAGTAAATAAGATTGGAAAATATTACTTTGGGCAAACCCCTATAGCTGGGACTACTGCATGTGACTCTGAGTCTAAAGTGATTTTTGTTGTTCATTTAGGTTAGCTATGTAATTGTCTTGAATGAAGATGCTAAGAGTGGAAATTGAATGAATATTAATGAACCGAGTTTTGTTATTTTCATCCAACAGATTATATGTTTACTGTCTCCAGCATGAGTACTTGGATTTCTTTTCATTTGCATGTTTTAGTTCTATAGATCATTTTCTTGCATAAGAGATTGGGAAGAGTGTCTATAGAGAATGAGATCAAGATAATCTGGGTATTGTCAGAGTTTCACAATCTAAGTAATCCAGGAATTACATTATTACACTTCCTTTCTTCATCTCTGCTAGTAGATGGTAGTTTGCATTCATCTTGCATTGCATAATTGGTTGAATAACAGATTGCATGTCATTGATTAAGTTCCCCTTTCATTGCCTAAGTTTTTTGAAGCTTTGAGAAACTCGGTTAAGCCTCTTCTACTCTCTAGTTAAGAGCATACCCCCTTAAAAACCAAAAGAAAAGATTCATTGCATATCTTTCACTTAAGGGATACTGTACCTTTCAATTCAGGGGTCATTGATAGATTCATGTCATTGATCCAGTCTGTGGTTACTTTTTATTCTACATAACCCAGCTTTGGGTGTTTCTAAGAGTCATTTGATAAATCAAATTTGAATTAGACAAACCGTAAACCAACAGCTTTTGGTGACTCTACTGGGGAGGACTCATAATACTCCTAAGCTTACTTAGTAAGTTTGTCTGTGGCTCCACTAAGTAACTTAGAAATTTTTGTTTGGCATCTCTAATGCTACATTATATATATCACTCTTAAGGAGAAATGGTGATTGCCTCATGAAGGACAAGTCCCACTAGAGCAACCTAATCATTTGCTTTCAGGATGAGCTAGAACATTAAGAGTTGCACAACTGCTATGAAAATTTTTAGTAGCTCTGGATCCCAAGTATATCCATAGTGTCCGGAGAGAAGGACATAAAGATCTTATGTTTGAAGAATTGCAGAAGGCTAAGTTTCCTTTGTTAAAATTCAGAAGAGGAAGAACAAGCACTCAGGATCCTGTCTCTTTAGGTATCTATGGTGCTCTGTTGCCACCAATTCGCCCTGCTTCCCTCATTCGTAGTCATTCTTCTATACCTCTTGTTATCCATAATACCACCCCATCATTGTGTAACACCCTCACTCTTCATGGGGTAGCTACTCCTACCAACATCAATTTCAAGACTGTGCCAGTAGTTCTCCCTTTTTCAATGGTTGTTCCTTGGGGTAATGCTATTGGGCCTCTCCAACTAGGAGCTAATAATGAATTACCTCGAGCTTCCTAGAAGAACTTCCCAAAATTCAATGGAGATAGGAAAGTGTCTGTTGATGAGCATATTGCATCTTTATTCACCGCATGCAACATTGTAAACCCTTAGCATGAAGATGTGGCAGTGAGAATGTTTGTAGAAACTTTAACAGAAAATGTCGCTGACTGGTTTCAACATCTCCCTACGGGATGCATAACTAGTTGGAATGATATGAGAAACCACTTTGAAACTCATTATAAAAGTACAGAGGATGAACAAACACTCCTAACTCAGCTCACTCAAATAAAGAAAGAGCCTAGTGTGCCCATGTGGGATTTCATTGCAAGGTTTAACAAGCTGGCTAATAGGATCCCCATTGCTAGCAGGCCTACAGCTAACAAACAAAAGATGTTCTTTATTAGTTCCATGCCTCCTAACATTAGTTTCCAAATCAGATGAGCGCATGTGGCTAATTTGCAAGTTGCTCAGACTCTAGCAATTGAGCTAGAAGATGACCTTATAGTTGTCGGGAAATGGAAGCGAGAAGAGCAGAACGGTGCCTCCACAAGCTCTATTTCTAGTGTAATCAAAAATATTGAGGCAATGCTTCAGAAATTGTCTAATGAGATGATTTCCCTCAAGCGGAAAATGGGAAAGTCTACCCCATCCTTTTAGTAGCCTTACCAGGATATTCCTAGAAAACAATATGAAGGTAAATAGTTGCAGTTGCCACCTGCTCAATAAAAGCTCGCTATTGAGGTAGCTAAAAAGCATAATATGTGCATTTTTCATCTGAGAGTTGATCATGATGGTAGTAATTGTCCAGATTTAAATAGATATAGACAGCTAGCCTCAAGCAATGAGCTAACTATTGAATATCCTGAAAGTGAACAAGATTCTGCTCCCCATGGCAACTCTGATAATTTATTTTTGGAGTATGAATCTGACTCCGACGTTCAAGGTGAATGCTTTGCTACCATGGATGGAATTCAAATTACAGTGGAAACAAGAATTCAGAGAGACAAAAATCTAGGAAACTCTATTCCTTCCCAAAATATGGCAACTGGCTCTTCGGGTGGTGCACCCGAATATTCTACTTCTTCAGCTTGGAAGAAGGATCACTCAAAATATGAAATAAATGGTAAGTCTTTGTCTTCCTTTGATATAATTCAATACTACAAAGATGCTAGAATCCAAGTATCTCCTTTAGAATATTTAAAAACTCATCCTACTGAGCTTTAGAAGCTTGTAGATTTCTATAAAAGTGATGCTAATTCTAGAATGCAGCCTAATATAAATTCTACTGTTAGTGATGAATCCCCTAATAGTGCCCCTGTAAATGATGAAGAGCCCATCCTTCCCTTTCTCTTTCAAGAAGAAGATTCTTCAGTCTTAGCCACTGCTCCTGTCCAGAAGCCCGACCCGTTCTATGTCTCCTTATTTGTAAATGGTCGTAAACTAAGTAATTGTATTATTGACTCTGGAGCCTCTAATAATGTCATGCCCACTTCCATTGCCAAAGCCCTTGGATTGACCCTTACCAAAACCTTTGGCCATTTTTATTCAATGGATGCCACACAGGTTCCCCTCTTAGGTCAGGTAAAGGATGCACAAGTTCCATTAGCCACACATCCTGCAAAAAGAATGAAGTTGACCATCCTGGTAGCCAATATTCCAGCCAGCTACGGTATGCTTCTAAGTAGAAGTTTTTGTAGAGACATAGGTGGAGAAATCAAGATGGACTAGTCCCATGCTATAATTCCAGTGGGTACTAAGAAGATAAAGTTGGAGCCTAAGGAAAAGGCCAAATTCATAGTAATGAAGTCTGATGACCCTAAGGCACAAATCCTCTACCAAGAGATGGAATTCAACAACTATATGTTGTTTTCAGATTTTGATCATCAAGATCAAATGCTAGAAACTAACAATCAGGATATCTAAACCTTGGAGTTCAATGGCAGTTGTGCTACTGCAAGGTCAGGAGCTGGCATAGTGCTTATTCCCCCAGAAGGATACATGATACAACTTTCTTATAAATTGTAGTTTAAGAACACTAATAACATGGTGGAATATGAAGCTCTATTACTAGGCATTGTTGCTACAAAGCAGAGAGGGGTAAAAATCCTTAAATCACTCGGTGATGCAGAGTTGATAGTAAGGCAAGTTTGATCGCAGTATGCAGTGAAAAATGCAAGATTGTGAAGTTATAGGAACAAAGTTTGGGATGAGATAGAGGACTTTGATTCCTTCTCAATCCAGGCTATTCCAAGAAAGAAAAACACAAGAGTAGATTTGTTGGCTGCCTCAACTTCACTTCTCCTCCCACATCCGGAAATAGGAGATAAGCAGTATAAAGTTGAATTTCTCTTTAGGTTGAATGTTCCAAACAATGTGGAAATCTGGAAAGTCTTCATCAATGACAAACAGATACAAGCTTTCATGGAAGGATCATATCATTTCAGTGATCAATACTTTGAAGGAAGTTCTAGTACCTACAGGGAATTATCTTCGGACAGTAAGAAGGAATTAGAACTTGGAGAAAAGCAGTTGAAAGGTAATAAAATTCCTTGACACCTTATCTCCCTTGAAAAACTTTTTGATAGATATGATGCATATATTAGAAAAGAGAGAGAGAGAGAGAGAGGAAAGGTGTTACCTCAGGGGAGTTCAAGGGAATGAACATAGGCACTGAATTTAAACCTAAGATGATAAATATTGGTAGTTGTTGCACAAAAAAGGAAAGAGAAGAGGCTAAAAACCTACTTTCCCAATATAAAGATGTGTTTGCCTGGGGCTATGAAGACCTCAAAACTTTTTGGGACGGTGACTTCAAGCACAAGATTCCTCTCAAGCCTGAAGTTGTCCCTTTCCAGTAGAAACAACAAAACTACAATCCTAAGGTTTTAGATGCCGTTTTTAGAGAATTTCACAAGATGTTGGAGGAAAAAATTATCTATCCTATACATCACTCTACATGGATAGCCAACATCGTGCCCCTCCAGAAGAAGAATGGAGAAATCAGAATTTGTGTGGATTTTCAAAACCTGAACCAGGCTTCTTTGAAGGATAATTATGCCTTGCCCAACATGGATCATATATTGCAAATAGTAGCCAGATCCAAAATGTTGTCCATGTTGGACGGTTTCTCAGGTTTTAACCAGATTGAGGTGGACCCAGAAGACAAGTATAAGACAACATTCCCCACTCCTTGGGGAATGTTTGCTTACAATAGAATGCCCTTCGAGCTTATCAATGCTGGAGATGCCTTCCAGAGGGCTATGACCTCTTCATTTATAGACCTCTTGGATAGAATAATAGTTAAATACATAGATGATCTAATAGTCTTTTCTAAGAAGAGAGAAGATCATTTGAGAGATCTGGAGAAAGTGCTAAAGAGATGCAGAGAGGATGGTATCTCTCTCAATCCCAAGAAGTCTATTTTTTGTGTCACCGAAGGTAAACTGCTTGGTCATATTGTTTCCCATGAAGGAATCCAAATTGACCCTGAGCATGTAAAGGCCATCCAGCAGTTGAACCTGCCAGCAGGAAAATCAGGAACAACATCATTCTTTGGGCAGGTAAACTTTCTCAGACGCTTCGTTCTTGACTTTTCTGAGATTACTAAATGCATAATTGATATGATGAAAGGTAGTCAAAGTTTCAAGTGGAATGATTCTGGTAAGAAGGCCTTTGATTTAATTAAGCACGCTATAGCCAGAACACCTGTGTTAGTGCATCCAGACTATACCAAGGAGTTCATATTGTACTACTACGCATCAGCTCGTACATTGTCTACTATCCTGATGTAAGAGAATAATGAAGGGATTCAGGCACCCATTGCATTCATGAGTACTCTGCTCAAGGATCATGAATTGATATATTCTCAAATGGAGAAGCATGCATATGCGGTGGTGAGGGCATTAAAGAATTTTAGATTCTATGTATTACATTCCCATTCTGTTATTTATATTCCTGATTCTGTTGTTAAGAGCATTTTGACATAGCAAGAAATAGGATGTAATACTAGAGGTGCATGGATAGCAAAGGTACAGGAGTATGATATTGAACTCAAGACAACAAATCTACTCAGAGGAAATGGCTTGTGTAAAATAATGGCTGAAAATCAGTACATAGCTCAAGAGGAGGATTCTCCAAAGGTGTTAATGGTTAGTCTTCTCGATCCCTGGTTTTCCAACATTGCTTATTTCCTTACTTATGGAGATTGATCGGAAGGATTGACATATAAATAGAAAAGAGATTTGAAAACCAAGGCAACCAGGTATGTCATTTATGATGACCAGTTATATAAGAAAGCAATAGATGGAACTTTCTTAAGATGTGTGGACAAGCCACAACAAGAGAAATTGCTCCAAGCATTCCACAATGAAGCATGTGGTGGAAACTTCTCATCCACAGTCATTGCATATAAAATCTTGAGGTAGTGTTACTATTGGCCCGACATGTACAAAGATTCCTACAATTGGGTGGCCAAGTGTGATAAGTGCCGAATATTTTCCAGTAAACCTCAGTTAGGTGCTCTCCCATTGAAGCCGGTTGTAGTAGAAGGTCCCTTTCAGCAATGGGGGCTTGATTTCATTGGTATGATAAATCCCCCCTCTTTTTTAGGTCACCTATATGACATAACTACCATGGATTAATTTACCAAGTGGGTTGAGGCTAAGCCTACCAAGAAAACCACATCTAAGGTGGTCTGTGAATTTATCAAGGAGAATATCTTGGTGAGGTTTGGAGTGCCGATGAAACTAGTGATGGACAATGCCACATATTTCTCTTCTTCAGAGATTACAGAGTTTTTCTACAAAAACAATATCCATGTTAGTCACTCTTCTGATTATTTCCCTCAAGGAAATGGCCAGGCTGAGTCAAGCAACAAAAACCTGATTAACATAATGAAGAAACTAGTTTTAGAAAGTCAGAAGGATTGGCACAAGAAATTGCATGAAGCTCTATGGGGCGGATAGGATTACACCTAAGTGAGAAATCAGGATATCTCCTTTTGAGCTGGTCTATGGAATTGAACCTAGTCTCTCACTTCCACTGGAGTTATCTATTTATAGGATGTAGTAGGTAATTGAAGATCCAGTCTTCCACGATGGTCTGGAGAAACAAATCATGTATCTGACCAATCTAGAAGAAGAATGGGAAAATCTTGTTGACCACATCATTGATCATTAGAGGTGAGTGAAAACATTCTTTGATAAAAAGGCCAGATAAGGAAAGATTATGCAAGGTGACTTGGTCCTATTATGGGATAAAAGGCACCAGTCTAAAGGAAAGAACCATAAATTTGACTCGCTTTGGAAAGGACCATTTAAGATTGAACAAGTGAATCAAAATAATTCCTTTATTCTGGCATATCCTTCTGGAGAGATTCTTCCATTCTCCTACAATGGCCAGGATCTGAAGCTCTACCAAATACTCAAGTGAAAGCAAGCAACCCCTGCAAGTTAGTGCTAGTATAGGTAGGTTTTCTTTGCATTGTTCCTGCATTCTTTCCTACTTTCTTTAGTCTAGTTTAGTTTAGTTTCCTTTCCTTTTGTGTGTTTTAGTTTAGTCTGCCTGTTGTTTTTCCTGCTGATCTTTTTGTGTGAAACTAGAGACTCTGGGTCCCTTTTCAGACATTGACATGTCTAACTCCCCAGTCAAAGCCAACTTTTGCCAAATTTTAGTCTAAGGTCTTTAGGTCCTAGGGGGTATAATTGTTCTTTGGTGACTTACTTCTCATTCATCCTAAAACATTCCCCTAATGTGCTTATCAGAAAAGTTATCCTCACTGCCTATTTGAGCCTAGCAGGTTTTCAATACTTCTGCTTCTTTCAGTGTTTAGGTGATTTAGGTGTGCCAGGAAAAGGGCAGTCATAGCGTCTCCTGAATGAGAAGTAGTCACACTCGGATCTGTCATGATCATGTGTTTTTCTGAAAGGTAAACATGTGATTTTCATAAATGATTCATAAGCTTGTTGTTCGTAAAAAGAGTTTTTCAACTCTTAGAGATATCAAGTTACGGAGTGGTAATGATTATCATATGGCATCCGAAAAAGTTGGTCTCAGAGGTGCAACCCTGACACAAGTGAAAACAAGCTTATAAGAGGTTAAGTGCTCCCGACAGAAAAGAAGTCATTTAAGTGCGAAAAGGTTAAAGGGTGAAGACGTCGGGATACTTTTCCAGATTAAAGGAAATAGGCTTACGGGAAAAGTATTCACTTATGTTATTTTCCCGTACAAGGAAAAATGGTCTAATGCTTATACATTTTGGCATTGGAAGGAAAGCATGTTCTTTTTCTGCAAGGCCAAGGATGTTTTTCAATAAGCGGGTAATGAACATAAAATTTAAATGAAAATGTTCTGATTTTGAGGCCGTTATGTTCCTCAAAATGGGATGTTCAAATAGTCATTGAATACCAAAATTAAATGCTAATCCTACCATTAAAACTGTTAAGATCACCTTAATGACATTCATGTGGCGCCAATGTTTGAATCTTGGCGGCTATTTCTTCAACATTCTCCATTATCTGCCGCTCACCGTTTTGAATAGCAAGTCATTTGTCTTCACTTATGTTCTCAGTTTTATGGTAAATAGAAATCAAGGCTTCTGGTTAAGACAAATTAATTGGTATTGAGAGTGAGTTGAAATAATTTTCCGACACATCTCTAAGATTCTTTGATCTCAGAGATTTGCATAGAAGATTGAATTCTCATCCAGTTCACCCTATTACATAGAAGCTCAAGGATAGTGGTCTGGTAGAAGCTGCAGGATTTCTAATGGCAGTCCAAGCTCTTGAGCTTGTCAAAGAATGTATTGAGAGATATGACCTAGTGGCAAAGAAAATCCTCTTTCCAGATCAGTCAATTATGCTAATGATTGATAAAGCCCTAATCTAATCTGCTTTCAGCATTCTGACAAAAGATGTGTATTGTGATATCGACTTCAGTCTTTCTGTGTCTATGTTCAATGAAAAGAAGGCTCTAAGGAGGGAATACATGCAGTGGACCTAGTTCTAGACCCCTCAATCAAATAAAAGTAAGATGCCAAAGACTCTCTTTAGAACAACCCTAAAGAGGGAAATTGTTGATATCCTAGCCTTGTTGACTAGATTGGATGGAAAGCCTGAAATTTTAGATCTCATTGAGCATAACTTCTACCTTTTTCAAGCTGTCTACACAAAAAATATGTTCATTGATTGGGAAGAAATACTATGTGAGAAGCTTGCATCCTGGATGAGCTCTTGTCAAGGATTCAAGTAGTTCTATATGTCTTCATACTTGATTTACACTCTGGCGACTCAGCACCTATGGCCCGGCTTACGAGCAATCTAGAACTTTGAAAACAACACCAAAATATTTGAATTCTACCCAAATTTTCAATTGCATCAAAGCTTTAAAGAATACACAGATGTGAATGATGCATTCACAATGAGAATATGTCAAGAACTTCAAGGTTGCCCAGAAATAATATTCTCACCAGAAGCCATCTTGGCAATTAGTCAGTTTGGCTATTCTTTCATCCAATTCCCGAGTTTCTCTTATCTTCGGATAGGAGCCTTCTCCAAATTTCCTAAGAGGTTGCCTTGGTATCCAAAAGCTAAAGTGGTCTTAGTGGAGCTTTGCCAAAAAATATTGGAAGTGAACACTCTATGTTCAACTGTGAAGAAGATCACCAGAATTTCCTTCCCCGTGGTGGTTGGCCCATATTCCTGTGCATCCAAATCTAATGCCCAGAATTTAGTAAATAGTTTCAAAGATAAGATCAAGCTACCTGACTATGAGGTTCCTAGGCCTCAATCTGATCCTATGGGTTTTGTTAGAGATCACCTGAAGCTCAGATATGCCTACTGACATGTCCTAGACATAGAAGATTTCTGGTTTGAGTGTTTCAATGAGTATCAAACACAGGAAAAAATTTGGTCCCATTTAACTTTAGATGAAATTAAATTGTATAACAATGCTATTGATGTATCTGGTCTTGCAGATGATGGACTCTACATGCATCCTTCATCCTATGACCATATCAAAGTGTTTCCCATTTCTTCCTCTCCACCAACTGGTCCAGTGGTTGATTCATTGGAGCTTCTCATGAGAGGCATTAACAAGAGAATTGACAAGTGGGTGGAATGGACCAAGGCCTGACAGAAAATAACTTTTGGCATAGGTTCTTTCAGAGGAACGACTACAGAAGTTGGGCAGTCTACTGCAGTAGCTACTTCTTTTGTAACACCATCAACTTCATCAGGTGTAGAACAATCTTCCAGGCAAGGAGGAGACCAACCTCTGGAAAAGAATGTTCCTATCACCCCCACCTGCGAAGGTGGTTCGCTCTTGAACATTGGAAATGAAGAGGAGAATAGAGGAGATAAAGAAAAGAAAAAAGAGAAAAGTCAAGAAGTGTCCATGACCAAGCCTTCCTCAGCAATTCCAGTCATCACTTTGGATGACACAAACCCAATGGATGGTTAGGACTCCTCTCAGCCAGCAAATACCCTGGCCCTTTCATTGACAAAGGTGACTTTCTCCCATGTTCCACCTCTAGGCAAGAAGACTCCACAAGTTGTCTAGAAACCATTTGATCCTACAACTCTTTAGTCTGTAGTTAGGGTGTTATCCATAGATTCATGGTTGGAAGAAACCATTGAAAAGAAGAAGAAACAATATGAGGAGGCTACTTCTTCAAAGGACCTGATTCTTAAGGCAACCTCATCTTAGTCACCACTGAGGAAAGCGAAGAGGCAAAATATCGTGGCATCTCTCTCCCATGATTCCACAACCGGGTACATGTTAATGGAAATAGCAGAGCCACAGAAAGAAGGAAAGTTTCATGAACTGTCAGCTCAAGATTATCAGATAAAAACTGTGGATCTAGGAGTTTCGGTGCATGACTCAATGGTGAACATTTGGAAAACCACCAATGAGTGAATTGAGGATAGGTTAGAAGAACTTTGGGCAGTTAAGGAGGTTCTCAAATCTGCAAATAAGGAGCTAGCTGACTATATTAAATCTTCTCTTGGCAGTACCTTATCTTCTCAATTTGATCCCAGTGCTGAAGAAAATAAGAATTTTCTATTGAAGATGCAGCAAGAGAGAGAGTTTGGACAAACTGGCAGAGCATGGATAGATGCAATGAAGGTTCAAGGCCCAGTTGTCATTGAGAACTTGGGGAACCTTCTACTTGATGCAGACAAGTTGGAGGACACAACATCAAAGCACTAGGAGACCATTAACAATACATCCACTAGATTGATAGAACAACTAGCTACCTTGTAGGAGGTGATTGATATGGAGACTAGTGTTGCAATCTCTAATGGCATCCTTAAGACTAGGTAGGAGCCATTGTTTCATTAAAGGCAATCTTTGGAGTTCGTGATTGAGAGCTCAAACAAATCAGCAAATGAACTCAAGTCTTTGATTGAGTTAGTCCAAAAAGAGATGGATCAACTTTTTGTGTTTTTGAAAGTTTTACACACAGAATCTCAAGTTTCTGAAAGTGACAAGTTGGTGAGTGAAGAGCGAATGAAAGCTAAGTTTCTTTCTTTCATAGATGAGATTTTGGATCTGGCTAACTTCCAAGTGTCAGAAATTAGTGAGCTCTCCACAATAGATGCAGTAATCAAAGCAGACTCAGAGAAGCTCCAGTCCCAGATTTCCTGGTTGGATGAATTGACAGAGATGCATGACTTTTGGATGATCCGAGCTAACAATGTAATCATTTTGAATGCTTAGGAGTTTGGAAAAGTAACGGATGCAATGAAGTCTTACAAAGGCAAAGCCATTTTACTAAAATCGTCATAGAGTCTGTTGACCTATGCTGTTTTCCCAATTTCTGTCTACCATAGCTATTTTGGGCATTTTGTCAGTCTTGTCAATTTTTGTTACCAGCCAAGTATATTATTATAATGTTCCTTTTGGAATATTGCAATGAAGGCAATCATTATTGCAACGGGTCATTTTCTAAGAAGACCTATATATGTAAATTTCTATAAAGTAAATAAGATCAAAAAGTATTACTTTGGGCAAACCCTTGTAGCTGGGACTACTGCGTGTGACTCTGAGTCTAAAGTGATTTTTGTTCTTCATTTAGGTTAGCTGTGTAATTGTCTTGAATGAAGATGCTAATACTAGAAATTGAATGAATATTAATGAACTAGGTTTTGTTATTTTCATCCAACATATTGTATGTTTACTGTCTCCAGCATGAGTACTCGGATTACTTTTCATTCGCATGTTTTAGTTCTATAGATCATTTTCTTGAATAAGAGATTGGGAAGTGTGTCTATAGAGAATGAGATCAAGATAATCTGGGTATTTTTGGAGTTTCACAATCTAATTAATCTGGGAATTACATTATTACACTTCCTTTCTTCATCTCTGCTAGTAGATGGTAGTTTGCATTTATCTTGCATTGCATAATTGGTTGAATAATAGATTGCATGTCATTGGGTAAGTTCCCCTTTCATTGCCTAAGTTGTTTGAAGCTTTGAGTAACTTGGTTAAGCCTCTTATGCTCTCTGGTTAAGAGCATACCCCCTTAAAAACCAAAAGACAAGATTCATTGCATATCTTTCACATAAGGGATACTGTACCTTTCAATTCAGGGGTCATTAATAAATTCCTATCAATCATCCAGTCTGTGGTTACTTTTTGTTCTACATAAGCCAGCTTTGGGTGTTTCTAAGAGTCATTTGATAAATCAAATTTGAAGTAGACAAACCATCAACCAACACTCCGCCATCCTGAGCTCATAGACTAGAACTCTTCCTCCCTGTCTAATGAATTCCTTACATTCCAGAATGACTATTCTCTTACTTGTTACCTCAACATTGTCGAACTTGTAACATCCTCCACTAGTGAAGACAATGTCAACATGACTGAGGCCGATATCAAGTATCTTAGTCACAAAATAAATATTTAAAAAAAAAAAAAAAAAATAGGCAATCTGATGGTGAAAACCACATTGTGGTAGTGTCAGAGCCTAAAAATTCAAAATAAAGGACGTATCCAAAGGTGAAAACCTCTCTGAGGTGCCCGAGGATGAGATACTTGATATACTTCTGAGTCATTTCCAGGAATGATCATTTGTGCTAATTGAACCAACTCAACTAGTCAACTTGGGTATAGAAGTTGAACCTCAGATCATTCATTTGGCACAATCATTATCTGAGGCAGAAAGAGAGGAATTCATTACCTTCTTCTGAAGAAAAAAGATAAAATTTGCATGAAAATTTTTAGACATGCCAGGATTAAATCCTAATCTAATCATGCATCACTTGTCCATTGCACCAGGCGTCAAGCTTGTCAAACAAAAGCTTCAGAAAATGCATTCACATGTGGATCTACTTGTCAAAATTGAATTGGAGAAACTTCTTAAGGTAGTGTTTATCAGAGCAATTGACTATGCAGAATGGATCTCCAACATTGTTCCAGTGTCAAAACATGATAAATCTTTCTGAGTTTGCACAGACTTCAGAGACTTGAATAAGGCATGTCCAAAGGAGGACTTTCTATTGCCCAGTATTGATATGATTGTAGATATGATAGGAGGATATGAAATGTACTCTCTGATGGACGGTTTCTATGGCTACAACTAGATAAAGATTGCACCAGAAGACCAAGAGAAAACTACTTTCACATGTGCATGGGGCACTTTCTATTTGAATGTCATGCTTTTTGGACTCAAGAATGCTAGTGCTACATATCAGAGAGCTATCACCACTATATTTCATGACATGATGCATAAAACAATGGAAGATTATGTTGATGACACTCTAGCTAAGAGCATGCAATGAAAGACACACCTTGTGGATCTAGGTCCTATACTGGATCACATGAAAAAGTTTAGTCTGCGGCTCAATCCTAAGAAATGTGCATTCGACATAACATCTGGAAAACTGCTTGGCTACATCATCTCTACAGAAGGCATAGAAGTGGATCTTGAAAAGGTCCAAGCTATCATGAAAATGCCATCACCAAGAAATATCAGACAAATGAGAGGACTTCAAGGTTGATTATAGTCTATCTGGTGCTTCATCTCACAACTGGCAGACAAGTCACAACCATTAACGAAGACTTTACATAAAGGTGGTGCTTACCAATGGAACAAAGAATGTGATGAGGGGTTCACACAAATCAAATAATATCTTATGAACCTGCCAATATTGATGCCTCCTATTCATGGGAAGTCGCTCATACTTTACATCTCTGCTACAGATACATCATTGGGTGTCCTATTAGCTCATGAAGATCAAAACAACAAGGAAAGGGCTATCTACTACATTAGTAGAACTCTGGTCTCATATGAAACAAACTATTTTGTTATAGAGAAGGCTTCCCTCATAGTTATATTTTCTTCACAATAACTTTGACACTACATGCTGGCTCATACTACACACCTCATTGCTAAGATTGATCCTCTGAAATATTTTCTCAGTAAAGCTACCCTCACAGGTAGACTAGCCAAGTGGGTCATGCTTCTTAGTGAATTTGATATTGAGTATGTAGAAATAAAATCCATCAAGGGGCAAGAAATTGTAGATTAATTGGTGGAAGCACCTCTATTAGATCATCAATCATTGAACATTGAATTTCCAGATGAGTCCATCTTACTTCTCATGCATCGATCCTGTACTATGTTCTTTGATGGTTCATTTACCCAACAGGGGTCGGGTGTTGGGATAATTTTCATCACACCTCAAAGGTACTCTTTACCAAAAGCATACAAGTTGTTGTTTCCTTGTACAAACAACATCGCCGAATATGAAGCCTTTATGAATGATATGAAGATCGTCGTTGAGTGGCGAGTGGATGAGCTCAATGTTCTTGGAGATTCACAATTAGTCATCAATCAAGTAAATAATATCTATCAGACAAAGGATGACAAGCTAGTGCCTTATAAACGGTTAGTTGATGACCTCAAAAACTATTTTGCTCACATCACATTTCAATAGGTTCCAAGAGTAGACAATAAAGTGACTGATGCCATGGCTACTCTTGCTTCCATGCTACAGATGCCAGAAAATGACTTTCGACATGAATTCCTAGTGGATACGTTACGCTACCTAGCCTATGATTCCCCTGAGTCCCAGATGATTTGTTCTATCATTGGACATGATTCATCCTTCTACCATCATATTTATTCCTACCTTCATGACCAGATTGTTTCAAACACCTACACCCGGAATGAGAAACGTCACTTAATCTACAGTATTTCACGGTTTGTCATCATAGCTAATGACTTGTATAGGTGAGGTCTAGACGGTACCCTTCTTAGGTGTTTAGAACCTAATGATTCCAAGCGTGCATTAGTAGAGGTGCATGAAGGCATCTATGGGTCTCACTCAAATGACCTGACACTGGCCCATAAACTTATTAGAGCTGGTTACTATTGGTCAGATATGGAAAAAGAAGCTACACAGTTTGCTAAGTCTTGAAAATAGTGTCAACTACATGGAAATTTGATTCATGCTCCAGCCAAGGAGATCATTGCCTTCATTACTTTCTGGCCATTTCAATAATGGGTCTTTGATTTGGTGGGTCAGATTTATCCCTTGTCATCAAATGGATATAAGTTCATCATCATAGCTACAAAATATTTTACCAAGTGGGTGGAGGCAGTCCCTCTCACCGTGGCCAATGACAAATCTATAGCAATGTTCATTCTCAACTACATCATCTGCAGGTATGGTGTACCCTCAACAATAATCACTGATAATGCAGGGGTAGTTCAAAAATAAGGATTTGACAGAGTTATGCTCTAAGTTTAAAATCACTCAGTAGTGGTCTTCCATCTATTATCCTTAGGGTAATGGATAGGAGAAAGCATCAAACAAGACAATCCTTAAAATCCTGCATCGCACAATTCACAAATCTAGATGAGATTGACATCTCCAGATCAATCCAGCTCTCTAGGCATATAGGACAATCATAAGAACACTAACAGGGGCTACGCCCTATGCTTTGGTGTACAAAGCAGATGTGTTACCAATTGAGGTTGAGATTCCTTCTCTACGAGTCCTTCTGAAGGGCCTCATTACTGACGATGATAAAAAAATATCTCGGCTACAAGAGCTAGAACTACTTGATAAACCTTGGCAAGTAGCATTCGGTCACCTTAGAGCATATTAGAAAAGGATGTCTAAGAGCTATAACAAGAAGGTTCGACCAAGGGACTTCCAAGTGAGTGACCTCGTTCTGAGGGAGAACCCTAAGAATCAATAACATCGGGTCCAGAAAGGAAAATTTGAACCAAATTGGCTTGGTCTGTATGTTGTCACTGCAATATTTGGGTCTGGCACCTATCAAATCTCTACTACTGAAGGGGGGCAACTCAAGGATTTGGTCAACGCCCTTCATCTAAAATGGTTCTATAGCTGAGACATCTTCAGTGTGCTCATGTACATAGTAAAGTATTGAAAAAATTCCAAAAAATTAGAAAAATTCCTAAAACAATGATCATCTTAGTGAAAACCTAGAAATAGGCGCTTTGATGTATCTCCAAAAATACAAAAAAAAATTACAAATTGAAAGATACAAAAAAAAGAGAAAAAGGAAAAAAGTGTCATTGATGAAAACCTGGCAAACAAGCATCATGGTAGCAAAAAAAAGAAATTGTGCCAAGAAGGTGAAAACCTAGTAAACAGGTGCCTCTTGTTCCACATTGCTATATCTATCATAACACCACTTGGCTTTATACATTTTCTTTCTTGCTTGCATTTTTTTTTCCGCATGCTTTCAGTTCTCATCAAAACACGAAATTACATGGATTGAAACTAGTCATACTCTCGGGGAAACCTTCCTAGTCTAGGGGGCATGGTCCAATTACTCTTCGCATCAGTCACCAGTAATTCTCACTGTGTCTGCTTGCTGATGCCTAGCTATTGCTATGATCTTTTAACTTGAGAATCTTTCTTGCGTCAGTCACCAGTGCTTCTCACAGCGTCTACCTACTGTCGTCTTACTAAGGAGATTTCTCACACATATGTCTATATATCGACATCTATCTATTGGAATTGGAGTTGTACTCAATGCTCTATCTATCGATACTTAGTCTTGATGATTCTTTTCTTTAGTTTGTACATTTATTTTGGTCACTTTAGTGACACTTTGGTTCCTTTGCGAACCCTACCGACTTGACATTGATTCAGCACCATATGCCTGGGGGAAACCGAATCTTGTTTGTCCTCACAACATATGTCAAGTCAGTCACCACTACTAGGGGCATGGGTACCCACATCTGATCGCATCTAGAGTCATTAATCTTGTCATTTCTGAAGGACAACTATCTACTGACACAAACTGGTGTTTCTCAACACCCCAATTCAAATAATGTTTCTCAACACTATCTTTGGACACATCTATGTTTTTTAGCACACATTAGATATATCAAACGTAAACATCTATTGATGACAATCAAACACAATGCACTCACAAGCACAACGATGGTTTTCAACACCTCATACACTTACATATTTGAAAACTTTGACACTGGTTGAGCCATGATTGAATCTTTCTTTGTATGTTGTCTATTCTCATGGATTTCGTTGATATTTTCTTTGTCTACTGCTTGTTCATGTAGTCCCGATGATCTGGAAACATCAAATAAATAGGGTGTATGTGATAAGAGCTCCTGCATTAAGGTGGAAAAGCCTCACATCCCTCAATCTTGTTTATGTGTACACCATGGTGAGGTCGGTACTATCTCCTTGACTGTTATTGCTCTATTTGTTTATGCATGATCGCACTCATGGTTATCTTGGCTTTGAATGCCTTGATACTGGTGTACTCTTTCAACATCAACTGGAAACAATGTTCAGGTCATCTTGGATTTTGTGTCCTGGTGCTTACGTTCGTTTCCCATATCTTATGAAAGTCATATTTATATTCTTATGGCTGCAATGGCACCAGTAAGGATTGTATCAACTGTGATGTTCCACAAATACTCTATGATGACAAATATCTGATGGGTCTCACAAAAATGTCCTAGGGATTGCATCTAGCATAGGATTGCATTTTCATTCTAGACTTGCATTATGGCAGCAATTTGATGCTCACTTCATTGCGTTCTCCTGGTTTTGTACATTGGAGAGTTCTTCTTTAGTGACCTAGCTTCATCACGACTGCACAAGTATTCAATCCTCGCTCTTGATTCTTCACATGTTCTTTTGGTTAGCATCTATCACACATCTAGACACCCTGCATGAGATGTTAGTACCATATCCATTACATTCACAAATGCATTATCATATACACATTGTATTTTCATATCTCTATCCACAAGCACATTCACAAAGATCATTTGCATACATCTATATTTACATATACATATACATATACATATACATGTGTATCCCATCCATACATCACATACATGTGCATTTCATACATCTACATATATTCAAAACATGTTCATTCATTTGCATACATTCTAATCATCTAAGCATCTAAACATATATGAAACATCTCATAAAGAACAACATGACAAATGCAATGATACCAAAAGAAGAGCTCATATATATATATATATATCTTAAATGTGTCGATACAATACAAAATGGTGCTACTCAAGCACAGTCTATCTAAAAAATTGTGGTACAATACAAGGATGCTAAGGCATGAGATACATCATGTGCTCTAATCTCTCAGTATATCAGCTCTAACTCTAGCCCTCTCCCTCATCACCTAGAGGAGGTGGAGAAGGAGGCATATATGGCAGAGGTGGTGCCTGTGCACCCTCTAATCCTCTAGCATACAAGGAAAATCTAGGCACCTGTGATGCCTCATCAGGCACTACCCCCACATAGGATGTGTAATAGTAGGCTTCTTGGGAGGACTGACGTCATGTCTCATCTTGAGCCCTATCTTGCTGTTCTCAAACCTCCCGCAGCTCTCGGTCCCTATCCGTCAATTAGTCATCTCGCACTACCGCCTATATCTATAAATCCCCCACCTGCCTCTATAGTGATCAGACTCTCTCTCTAGATCTACGCATATCCTCTTGTGCCTGTGATAATGGGTCTCCAGGAACTGGAATCTACCCTGGCTGCTCCTGCTGTGGATCCTCCTGCTGAGCCTCCTCCTGCTCTGGCTGCTCCTGGAAAGCATCTAGCTGTTTAGTTGTCCTCCATCTAGTTTGTCTCCCACTACCACTCACACCGGGATTGGTCCTCATATGCTAAGCGGGGATGTCAACCTATACTGTGTGGGGTCGTGGCCCCTACTATGGTCCCTGTTGTGGTGGTGGTTGTGGTATATTCTATGGAGGAGGAAAAGGTACTTACTAAGGTGGTACCTATGGATGCACTACCTATGTTGGTGCACCCATACCCACTGGATCTATAAAGTGTGGGAATGGATGAGTAACAAAGTATTCTCTATACTCTGCAGTCATACCACCATCTGCAATCCCACTCAATTAATCCCACTGAGTTCAAGCTAGGGCTCGCACATCTATCATGCATCGACTAGTATCTAACTTGATCGACCATCCCCTCTGCAGCTCATCAGTGAATCAAGCATACGAACAGTACTCCTGTGATATCTCTTATGCAATCAAACTGTCACCAGACATGGTTCAGAGGGAGCTGCTCAATAACGGTAATAGCACGGTCAATAAGTGGCCATGAAACAAGCATATAACCTAGCTGCTCGCTGGCATTGTCCCACTCCTGGGTCAACCTCCACGGTCGCCATACTACAGCCACTAGGTCATCAAGTTGGGCTCACCACTGCTCTATCTTACCCAGTGTTGGCTGAGTAATCAAACCTCTATAACTGCACATATATGGCTCTATTGGCTCTCTCATATCATCACACATGGGCCAGGTAATAGGAAGGTGCTCACATGCCCATACCTGTAAAATGAACACCCCTGCTGCCATACTCTTTGCCTCTTTATAGGCGATCTCATGCATCTCATGGTATATATGGGCCAGCATACAATGACCCCATCCATATCTGACTGGCTTAGCTAACATACGTTGTAGCATCCTACCCCAACCACACTCAAAACCATGCTGACCATGATCAGGCATCAGATAGCACCCAAGGAATACTACCAAAACCATGGCCAATCGGTGCCCAGGCTGGTAATCTTTGATCAACTCCTCCCATGGGATGGCTATACCCATGACAAGCTCATCCTGCAAGATCTCTCGCAGCGCCACTATACCCGGCCGTGACTGCACATCGTACTCAGCTCTAGGTCCATGGAAGGGTATCTGGAGGATCCTGTATATGTCCTCTGGTCTCACTGTCATCTCACCCTAAGGACGGTGGAAGGTGTTCATTTATGAATGGAAATGCTCCACCAAAGCTCCTAATAGTCCATGATTTACATGAATCTTAGGTACCTCACAAAGATGAGACAGGCCTAGACTGTCAATATGTTCTATCTCCCCATCAGCTAACTAGCGAATCAACCCACTAATGGTGGGATGATGTGATCTGAATGCTATATCCAGAAAATCAACCTGCAAGGCATGCAAACAACAGCACATGATCAGTACTCAACTCATGATTCAAGATAATCAATGCAAAACTAAGAAATAAAGCATTACAGACATCCTAAACATAGGTAAAACTTTGACACAAATTCTATTGGATGCGACACAGACTCATTTTACATTCAAACTGTCATATTTTCTCCATGTGAAGAAGCAACATTTCATTCGAAGAAGTTGTTTGACCCACGCGATGATTTGGGCTCGCATGAAGTTTCATGTAGGCCTGCGTGAGAAAACCCCCTTTCGGAGGGTTTTGTGCATGATTCATGGGTACCCTCCCGCGCGAGGATTCCCACTGAAAGCCATGATGATCTACCTTTTAGCAGTTCCTCACACGGACTTTCTTTACGAGGCGCATGAAGAAACTAGTTCCTTGCACGAGAACCCATGGGACACTTCTTAAAAATGAAAAACACATGCCAAAAATCAACCAAAAGCAGTAAAATTTCAATCAACAAAGAGGTAAATCGACCACTTACCGGAGGTCCGTACGCTGTCAGCCAACTATGACACCTAGATCGCTCAAATCGATGAGTACTTATAGGAACCACCATTCTCACTCAGAGCTCTTTTTCTCAAAATTCAACGGATGCAAATGATTTGAAAATGACCCTTTTGACTCATATATAGGTTTTGACCTAATTTTTAAAAGTGCTCCATTTTGCATGAAAATTTCACCAATAGCTAAATCGACCGCTCTGAATCCATTTTTGTGATCGAAATCAAAATCTGACACTCCTATATAGCTCAAAATTGCATTTTAAAATTTTTGGGACTGACGTGATCAGACGCTTGTGTAGTCAACTTTCTAATGTCGCTTTCTTGTCAGAATCATATCTAATCAACATTTTCTCAAATCTTTGACTCTTTTCATCAAAAATTAAGTCTGGTCAACCCTAGTCAAACTTGGTCAACCAGACCTCAAAATCGCTCAAAATTGATTCTAGATCTTTCAGATTCTTTCGTAATCTATTCTGAGTTCTTCTGGACCCTTGATTCAACATCTATCTGTGATTTCTCACTCTCAATCAGCATTATGATGTGTCATCCTTCTATTTCACTCCCGAGGGGGCAGGATGATTACATCATTGAATCTATTTCCAATCAATCTGATCTAAATTCAAAAGTCCTCATTTCTAGGGGCATCTCATCACTTCGGGCATGTTCAATTTTTGTACTTCATAGTCAAAATTGGATACTCCACAATCAATTGGGGCATCTTTGTTTCGTACATCTCGTCATCTATTAGGTATCGGGGCAATCTAACCCAGATCCCTGAGGATCAAGCTTCATTCTGGAGATGATTTTTGAAATCTCAATCTATTAAGTATCTGAGCAATCTAACTCAGATTCTTGAGGATCAAGCTTCATTCTGGAGATGATTCTTGAAAATCTCATCTATTGGGAATTGGGGCAACCTAACCCTGACTCCTAAAAATCAACCTCCATTCTGGAGATGATTCTGAAACTCGATCTAACCAGTGTCTGGGCAATCTAACCTAGATATTGGGGGACTAAGCTTCATTCTGGAGATAGTCCTAAAAATCTCTATTGACTATCTTTTTATGAATAGGTATCAGAGTAATCTAACCTTGACTCCTGAAGTTTGAGCCTCATTCTGGGGACAGTCTTTTGAAAGATATCAATCTATTCGGTATCAGGGAAATCTAACCTGAATCCCTAAGGATCAAGATTTGTTCTAGAGATGATTCTCAAAATCTTAATCTATTAGGTATCAGGGCAATCTAACCCGGATCCCTGAGGATCAAGCTTCATTCTGGAGATGACCCTCAAAAACTCTATTTGACCGGCATCTTGGCAAACTAACCTAGACTTCAGAGAGTTAAGCTTTTTCATGGAGATGGCTCTGAAATATTCATCAATCGATCTTTGTATCATCAATTTTTGAAATCTGTTCTTCTATGCTTTAGATATCAGACTATTCTTTGAATCAATGCGTTGCTCACACATCAATTCAAAGAGGGGCAAAATGTAACACCCCAAAATTGGCATCTTGCAACCCTAACCATTTTTTTTGCATTTTTCATTCTTCTAAATCATCAAAGTCCTATTGTACTAGGCAATTCTGAGTTTCGACTGACTCTACTCGACCTAAGTGTCAAATGCAGAAAATCCTAAATCTGCATTAATCATAACATTATATTTAATTCCTAAAATATCAATTGGCTAAATAAACCCCATGATTGAATTAATTTAATTATAAAGTCCTAGAACTTTAATTAAATTAAATTCACCCCTTTTAGCTAAAACACATAAAAAGGAATTAAATAATATTTAATTATTAAATAATATTTAATTATTAAATAAATATCCTCATTTCAAAAATTGAATTTAATTACTCAAATAATTGAGAAAATACATTTATGAGGTCATATTCTATTTTAATTAAGTATTCTCTCAAAAATATTCTCTCCAGTTCAAAAATAGAAACTTTGAATTAACTGTGCTTTAAAGAGAAAGAAAATAGTTAAAATCAAGAAAGAAAACAGTTAAAAATAAAGAGAAAATAGTTCATTGTTTTCTTTTAAAGAAAACTTGCTAATCTGAACTGGATTTTTTATCTGTTTTGTTTCAAAAGGAAACTTTCTATTCTGAGCAGACTCTCAGTATATAAAAGAACTCTCATTTCTCATTCAAGGATATGCATTGTTAGAATAACGAATTGCTGCTGCATTTTATAGTTTATAATCTCATTTCTATTAAGCTCTCATTTACATAGATTAGTTTCATTTTCTTAGATTAATTTCATTCAAAATCATGTCATAGTTTATTCTCTTTCATTCTTAGATTAATCTTGCATCTTTCAATCTTAGACTAATCTTGCATTGCATTGCATTCATAGAGAAAAATCCTTCGTTCTTAGATTGGTCTACGTTGTGAGACTCTCGTTCTGAGAGCCATTCAAAACCCTGTCTGAATAGGAGGCAACAAGTCGAATCATACATGCATGCAGGATGAATAAATCATATTCACTTTTGTATGTGTCTAATGAATAATGACTATGTTGAAGTGTACAATTAAATAAGAAGGCCACATTTAACATATACAAGTTCAAGTTCTGAGGTAAAAGTGAAATGGTTTACCGAATTGTGAATTATGAAGAAGATGATCGAACGAAAGAGCACAAATGATGGAAAATAAAATTAAGGAGATAAAGAGGAAAAATTATGTTTATATAAAGAATGAGAAATATGAACAAAGTTACAGTTGCTTGCGAATTGAATAGAGAAGAAGAAGAAGCTGAAGAACAACATTTACCAAGAAGAATAGAGAAATAGAGATAGAAGAATCTATAGTCTGAGAAAGAGATCAATGGAGTATGTGATGCCATTATTAAATTGAGAATAAATGATTTGACACAAGAAAAGGTAGTTTCTATATTTACAGATCAAACTTTACTATTGCTTATTAGTATTTGTAACATAGAAATCTCTTAACTGAGTGGATTTAACCATCCTACTTGTAAAACCTAGACTTAGGTGACATTCCAAAAGAGTGTTTAAAGACCTCTAACAAGGCTAATTTTAACAAAGTGAAGATCTTAATAGATCTAAGGTAAATCCTCTAACAGGGTCACTTTTAGCAAATGTGTTTTGTAATCTTTAACACGATAAGTTCTTAACCGGGCATACTTCATAAGGGTACATTTTTATTTTGGGTTACAATTACTACAAAGGTTTTTCCCAAATTGGGTTTCCTCATTAAATATGGTGTCAACCGAGTTAAATCTAGAGTTATTTGAGTTAATCTGATGTTGCTAAGTTTGAATGGTTGATTTACACATATGATATGTATTGATGTTTAAGTTATTGATTTATTTGGTGAATTGGTTATTACTACATTCAATATTACCGAGTGATTCAGAGAGTTTAGTTTTAAGTGTTTAAGTATTGTTTTGTCCGATTCACCCCCCCCTCAGTGGACCAACAGTCATCACATAAGTATCATCAATATCATCACAAAGGCCAAGTACATCATAAATCCATCTAAGCATCAATCAAGTGCAACATCTAACAAAATAACAAGAACATATCAGAATCAGAAGGCACTGTATATATATATCAATGGAAAATAGATCAATATGAAAAAAAGCATGTATCAAATATCATGGAGTACATACCAGGAGATCACTACAGGATCAATATAAAAAATATCACAATAATGGAAACTATCATGTCTCACTCCCACCCTTAGCCTCATCACGAGGGGGAGGAGGTGGAACATCAACCCATGTAGGAAATGGTGGCAGCATGGCTCCCTTTGATTGCTGAGAAATGGTAGAATACAAGGAGCTCTCTCAAGCTCAAGAATGGCCATGCAATATAAAGAAAATTAATAGGCTACCCTTTGTCCTTGGTGTGTGGTAGTACGAGCTTGAAGGTCTCTCTCAGCTCTCAACCTATCCCCCTGCTGATCTCTCTCAGCTATGAGTGCATCCAACTGTTGATCTCTCTCAGATCTCACCATATCTAGGTGCCTATCTATGTCTGCTAGCAATGCATCCAAGGTAGTAATCTGAGCCCTCAACTACTCTCTCTCCCTCTCACGCTATGATAAAGGATCTATATCTCTTCCCCTATCTTTGGGAGGATCCTATGGAGGAGGTCTCTCACTCTCACTACTCTCCCCAGTCTGTCTCTAACCTGCTAGCCTCTACTACTACTGCTGCTACCTTAATAATAATGATTTTGGATCCCTATGAGGAGGAATGAATCTCACTCAGGTAGCCTGCCCTCCCCTCCTCCACCACCCCTATCATCTCCATCATCTCCCCTATCATCCCAGTCATGTCCCTGACCTCTGTCTCTAGGAGGGCCTCTAGCACCTCCATCTCGACCATCTATGTCTCCTCTCCCTTTGTCACCCACAGGACTATCATCAACAAGATCATAATCTAATGCCTCCTCAATCTTTGGTGTGATCTCCTCTCAATTAATGAAATATAGGAATGGATGTTGATTTAAGTCATCCCTGTAGTCATCTATAATCCCCCCATCGACAATATCAGGAAGATAATCCCAACCTACTATAACCATATGTGTGATCTCTTTAAGGGAAGTCTCATATGATAGTTGGAATCCCCACTATGCCTCCTCATCCCTAATGCATGCATAAATGGCCAGATCCTGTGGCACACCCTACACTTTTCCATGTTGCCTGAAAACATAGGTAATGATGTGATGACATGTAACTAATTGAATGTTTGATAATGTTAAGTTGAAGATGATGCAAGACATTAAAAAAGTTAATGGTTTGTATTGTCATTGATGTCAACTTGATATCATCTGTACGGTCATGTACATAATGTCAAAGACTTTAGAGAATCAATGGATTAATGATTATGCTTTCAGCAATGCATAAAAGTCAAGTATTCACTAAGTGACAGACTCCACCGACAGAGTGCACACCATCGGTAAAGGCAGAGAAAAAGTCACAGTGATGCCCAACGAGCAGAAGACAGTGTTGCCCGATGAAGCAGAATCACAGGATGCCTGATGAACTAAAAACAGAGTTTCCCAATGGACGGAGATCCCGAAGCTAACTGAAGTTACACCGACGGAACTGGCAGTTGTCACCGACGATGAACTACAGAATTGACCGACGGAACAGAGAGTTCAAAAAATGACAAAATATCTAGCTGGCAGATCTTAAGGATAGAATTAACTAGTTTTTTTATTTGTTTTATTTGACCACAGTTAAGTAATTGATTTAAAGAAGATTTATACATTTGGCAAGAAGATAACTACAAGATAAATCAGGATTTAAAGTCGTAAATCAATTTGGCTAGATTGTTTTTCACGCCAAGAATCAAGAATCATGAATCATGAATTAAGGAATATCATGCCTATATAAGAGACAAGCATAATTCATTTTCGCAAGCCATTAGATACACGGAAGGGGAGTGAATAAAAAGAAGATGCTAAAGAGAAACTGGTGAAGGATAAACTTCATACAGTCCTGATCAATAAAGTTGAGGGAGAGCTAAAGAATTCTGCAGACACCAACAAACAGTAAAGCACAACATCACAAAGCAGAAAGTGTGGAGCACAAAGGAATTGAATTGATACATTGATCAGAGAGGTATTATACTTAAATAGATCTAAAAATCTACAATTCAAAGTTGCATTAGAAATAGGTCATAGTGTTTCAGTTTAACCATTGAAGCATCAAGTCTCTTAATAGAGCAGGACTTAACAGTCTTCTGTAATTGAGGTATATCCTAATAGATTACAAAAAGGTTTGATTCATGAAAGTAGCATTGAATTTGCATAAATCCTATTGATAGCCTAAGAAGGAGGTTGATTCAAGGATGGTAGCAAGATTTGCCTAAAGCCTATTGGCAGTCTAAGAAGGAGGCTAATTTAAGGATGGTAGAAAAATAGATGCCAGATACTAAGTGACAACCTATATGTATAAAATCCTCTAACAAGGTCACACTTAATAGTGTGTTTGTAACATTTAATAGGGTTGGCTCCTAACAGGGCTCACTTCAGAAGAGTGAAAATTTGGGGTATCGGTCCTAGTGGTTTTTCCCTTAACAGGGTTTCCACGTTAAAATCCATGTGTTATGTGTGTATGGTTTATTACTTTAT
>MU225256.1:1547809-1568617 GCA_018584345.1 Thuja plicata | reverse complement strand
GCCAAGACCAGATGACAAGAATGTCATCAGTACAAAATGGATATTCAGGAACAAACTGAACAAGAATGGAGAAGTCACAAGGAACAAAGCAAGACTAGTATGCAAGGGGTATGCACAAGAGGAAGGTTTGGACTATGGAGAAACCTTTACACCCATTGCTAGGCTAGAAGGAGTAAGAATACTACTTGCTTATGCTACATATAAAGGATTCAAAGTATATCAAATGGATGTCAAGTCCGCATTCCTAAATGGAATACTTGAAGAAGCGGTATACATTGAACAACCAAAAGGGTTTGTGGATCCAGACAAGAGGAACATGGTATGTAGACTTCACAAAGCCTTGTATGGATTAAAAGAAGCTCCCAGAGCCTGGTATGAATGACTTCATTCCTATCTAATAAGTATTGGATTCATAAGGACTAGTGAAAATAGTAATCTTTATTTGAAAGAAGATACTAATGCTAACACTTTGATTGCTAAAATATTTGTTGATGACAGCATATTTGGAGGCAATGATGTGCTATGCAAATCATTTGCTGATGAAATGAGCAAAGAGTTTGAGTTGTCTATGTTTGGAGAGATCAAGTTCTTTCTTGGTCTACAGATCATTCAACAAAGTGAAGGTATTTTCATTAAATAGTCCAAATACATCAAAGATGTCCTGAAAATATTCAAGATGGAAGATTCCAAACCTGTTGGAACACCGATGGCTACTGGATGCAAATTAACAAAATAAGACAAGACAACAAAGGTAAATCAGACTCTGTACAGATCAATGATAGGAAAACTCATGTATGTTGTACACACTAGACTAGATATTGCACATGCAGTAGGAATTGTTGCTAGATTTTTTTCTAACCCCAGGGAATCACATATGACTATTGTGAAAACAATTCTAAGATATATAAAGAGTACTGAGGAATTTGGCTTATGGTATAGAAGAGAAGGCAAATTTGAACTAAAATTGTTTACCGACGTTGATTGGGTTGGAAATCTTGATGATCGAAAGAGCACAACTGGAGGAGCATTCTTTATGGGTGATAGACTTGTCACATGGATTAGCAAAAAGCAAGGATGCATCTCTCAGTCTATTGTAGAAGTAGAATATGTTGCTTCTGCTACAAACTGCTCAAATATTGCATGGGTCAAACAGTTGCTGGAAGGTATGCATATGAAGATTATAGAACCAATGATTATATATTGTGACAACACCAGTGCAATAAACAATTCCAAGAATCCAGTCATGCATGCAAAGACTAAACACATTGCCATCAAGTATCATTATTTAAGAGAACAAGTTCAAGAAAAAGAGGTGTTACTTGAATATGTGCAATCAAAAGAACAATTAGCTGATATCTTCACCAAGCCACTGCCCAAGGATACATTTGAGTACCTAAGAAAGAGACTAGGGGTCAAACCCATGTCTACCAGTCAGTAAAGGACTGAAGGCTGCATCAGCCATATATTATCAGAATATCATTCATGATTGATGCAAGCAAAAGATGAACTTCAAAGCTACATCTATAGACAGAAAGGTATATATCATAAATGAGCACTAGAGCATATTGTTGTATTGATGATGGATAAGGGAAATTCAAGGAATATATTATGGATAGAAATAATTGTTTAACATAAATGTCAGATATTTGTAAAATATTTTATTTGGCAGTGTTGTCAAAGGGAGAGAATGTATCCATATTTTCATTAGAAACTATTCATTATCAGATTACTCCAAACAGGGAGAGATCATAGCCATAGGGAGAGAATTTGTATAAAAGTTGAAAACAAAAGACAGAGACATCAAAGAAGAAGAATAGTCAAAAGAGAGAAATTGACACAAACAGAGGAAACAACACATCAGAAGAAGAAACACAGAAAGCTACAAGAATCAAATCTAAGATAACACAGAGCTTACCAGTGGTCAGACATTTTTATCAGTTATCAAAACAAACTGTTTGGTAATTTGATGAATCTCAACAATTGTATTTCATATTGTATTAGAAATAGTATAGTGTGATAATATAGTATGTTTCCATCAATGCCAAAGGGAGAGATTGATGACATGTAACTGATTGAATGTTTGATAATGTTAAGTTAAAGATGATGCAAGACATTAAAATAGTTAATGGTTTGTATTTTCATTGATGTCAACTTGATATCATATGTACGGTCATGTACATAATGCCAAAGACTTTAGAGAATCAATGGAACAATGATTATGCTTTCAGAAATGCATAAAATTCAAGTATTCACTAAGTGACAGACTACACCGACAGAGTGCACACCATCGGTAAAGACAGAGAAAAGTCATAGTGATGCCCGATGAGCAGAAGACAGTGTTTCCCAATGAAGCAGAATCATAGGATGCCTGATGAACTAAAAACAAAGTTTCCCAACAGACGGAGATCCCAAAGCTAACTGAAGTTACACCAACGGAACTGGCTGTTGTCACCAATGATGAACTGCAGAATTGACCGACGAAATAGAGAGTTTAGAAAATGACAAAATATCTAGCTGGCAGAGCTTAAGGATAGACTTAACTAGTTGTTTTATTTTTTTATTCAACTACAGTTAAGTAATTGATTTAAAGAAGATTTATACAGTTGGAAAGAAGATAATTATGAGATAAATTAGGAGTTAAAGCCGTAAATCAATTTGGCTGGATTGTTTTTCATGCCAAGAATCAAGAATCATGAATTAAGGAATATCATGTCTATATAAGAGACAAGCATAATTCATTTTTGCAAGACATCAGATACATAGAAGGGGAGTAAATAGAAAGAAGATGCTAAAGAGAAACTGGTGAAGGATAAACTTCATACAGTCCTGATCTATCAAGCTGAGGGAGAGCAAAAGAATTCTACAAACACTGACGAACAGTGAAGCACAACATCATAGAATAGAAAGTGTGGATCACAAAGGAATTGAATTGATACATTGATCAGAGAGGTATTTTACTTAAATAGATCTAAAAATCTGCAATTCAAAGTTGCATTAGAAACAGGTCATAGTGTTTCAGTTTAACCATTGAAGCATCAAGTCTCTTAATAGAGCAGGACTTAACAGTCTTCTATAATTGAGGTATATCCTAACATATTACTAAAAGGGTTGATTCATGAAAGTAGCATTGAATTTGCATAAAGCCTATTGACAACCTAAGAAGGAGGTTGATTCAAGGATGGTAGCAAGATTTGCCTAAAGCCTATTGATAGTCTAAGGAGGCTAATTCAATGATGGTAGCAAAATAGATGCCAAATACTAAGTGACAACCTATATGTGTAAAATCCTCTCAAAAGGTCACACTTAACAGTGTGTTTGTAACCTTTAACAGGGTTGGCTCCTAACAGGGCTCACTTTAGAAGAGTGAAAATTTGGGGTACCGGTCCCAGTGGTTTTTCCCTTAAAAGGGTTTCCACGTTAAAATCCATGTGTTATGTGTGTATGGTTTATTAATTTATTGTTTTACATTTCACATATGCATTTATGGATTGATTGGTATACTCTGCATATTTACTAAGTATCGGTAAATAAGTTTTACTGCTTATCGGTAATCAAGGAGAATAAGGACAAACAAGGTAAACCGACAGACAATTAATTATTTCAAGGCATGCATCTTGTAGGGACTTAATAATATGAGGTGTATTGATTGGTGGATTAAGGTTTAAAGGATAAATTTTTAAGGCCACTGATTCACCCCCCCTCTCAGTTATTACTAATATGATGAAGCACTCAATAATGTACCTGGTACAGAAAATGAGGTACCTTCTCTAAAATAAATATGAATTCTCTCATGGATCTGAGGCCCACTCCTCACAGTCAAGATATGTTTTCCACTTGACCTCAGTAACATCATCTAGCAGGTATCTCCAATACTCTAGCTTACCCAGGCAGGGCTGCTAGATATATCCTCAATACATATATACATATGGATCCTTTGGATCCCTTTGTCTGTCTACTATCGGTCATGTCACTAGAATTTTCTCCCAGGCCCAGATCTGAAGTATCACAATACCAATTTCATGCTTTGCGATGACTGGTACACTATCTCATGCAGCTCTCTATATAAGTGTGCCAAAATATAGCTACCTCATCTATATTGGCGAGTAGCACCAATCATATCCTCAAGAATGCCAACACAGCCACACATGAATCTATGCTGCCCTTGGTCTAGTATGAGAATACCTCCTATCAACCTAGCAAGAAATTTAGGCAATCGCTCATAGTGGGAAAGCATCTAATCCCACATCAAGTAACAATGAGCAATCGAAGGATCAACAAATAATATATGCGCATCTGCAATGGTTGTGGCAGATTGAGACTCAAAATGAACTTGTTGTCCCATAACCGGTATGCGCATAATCTGCCACACATCCTTAGGAATGAAAATGATCTCACCTATCGGTGGGTGGAAGGTGTTGTACTTTGAGTGCCATCTCTCAGCAAGAGCAGTCAACAACCCTCAATTTACCCTAATATCAGGTAAATCTTCTAAAGTACCAAATCCTAAATGACCCACAAGTCGTCGCTCATCATCAGTCAACTAATTAGATAATGCCAGAACATGAGTCTCAGACTTTGAAATGATACCATGCCTAATCCAGTCTGCAAGGCATAAATCAAAGACATTAGTTCTTGGATCAAGACAACCTACAGAAACAACTAAAAGAGAAAATTGATACATCTTTAGGACAATAATGACTAGGAAAATTTAACATTTTCCTCAAAAATCATCAAAATGACAACTTTTAACCAAATGCAATCATGTTCTGACAGTGTGTGACTCATTAACTAGATGTGATCTTTTTCTGATAGGATGCGATCCTGAACCCTAGGTGCGATCTTGTTTTAACAAGATGCAACACTGCCTATAGGGTGTGATCCTATTTTCACAGGATGCGATGCTTGAATTGTGGGGCAAAATAAAGACAAAACTGACCACATGTGATCCTCTGACATTTGTAGGATGTGATCTTGTTTCAACAGGGTGTGATCCAGGATTTTCATGTTTCTCAGATGCGACACAAGATTTACCAGGTGTGATTCGGAACCTCAGATGTGAACCTAGACTCTAACGCCTATAACTCTTGCAAAATGCAATAAAAATTTAAATGAAAGGTCTTTGGGTACTCACTAATAGTGCATAGTGTGTGAGTCTATGATGTCAACAAAAGAGCTCAAAATGATGCTTCTCCATAGGGACCACCATCTTCTCTCCAGAGCTCAAGGAATTACCAAGGTAAAAAGTGAAACTCAATAGGTAAATTGACCTTCTGGGCTTATTTTAACCCCTTTAGGGATGAATTTGACCTACTGGACACTAAGAAGATTGTCCTAACTCTATCATTTTCTCATCAAATCTATCAGGAACACAATCAAACAAGCATAAATCATGTTTTTTTAACGCAGTAATAATTTCAGAAGAGTTACCCACGTCCTACAACAATTGCAGAATTGATCCTACTATGCAGATAATGTTACGCAAAGCTTGTAGACGCGTTCTAAATTATTCCTAAACAATAGGATACATTTTCTTTCATCAAAATCTTGGTCTACCATCATTTTCAATTATTTAAATCTTGCATTTCAAGTAGTCAAACTTGGTCAAATTGTGTTTCTCTCAATACATCGTCACTCCAACTCGTAACATTATTGATCCTTCTTAACCCAATCACATCTCACATCACTTTATCATTACTATCAACATTTCAACAAGGGATTTCATTAGTATTTCTTTCAATTTCATTCCCGAGGGGGCATGATCATACCTAAACGTCAATTATTTTTCACTTCAAAGCAATCAGGGATTCCAAATTAGAATGTTTATCAAATTGACTTCACCATCCAATGAATTGGGGCATGTAAGGTTCCTTCAATCAAGTTGGGATTGATGGATAATCACATCAAGTCAATTACTTATGCATGTGGTTTCTTCACCATTTCAAATCAATCTATCAAGTATTTAGCTTCATCGCATCAAATTGTTGAATAACTTCTTACTGACCTTCATTCAATCCAGTTTAGAGTATCAAGTTCAGAGTTAGTACTATCAATTCTAGTTCAATCAAGTTTAGAACTAGTCTCTTCAATCTATCTTTTCTCAATCAAGTTCAAATTTGGTACTATCAGTCTTAGTTCAACCAAGTTCAAGATTGATATCATAAGTAAAATTTTGTTTAATCAATCTTAGAATTTTCAATCATCAAACTATTCTCTAAAGTCAACATCAGACATTCTTTGAATCACTGCACTGATCACACATCAATTCAAAGAGGATAAAATATAACCACCCTATATTGGGCTATTGTAACCAGAGACCCCATTTTGCCTTAACTAAAGATTTTTCTCCCAACTATGCTAATTTGATTATTTGATTATTGGCATTATTCTCTAAAATCAATGAAATCCCTCAAAGTAAGCATTAACCATTGTTGAATCTATCATTAATTTCTAATTGATTACCTTGGATTATTTTATTAAATCAACCTCATTAGATCCCTTGGCTAAGGTAATTGATTAAATCGAATTAAATAAATACTCCTAAATTACAACTCACCACAAAGGGAAAAATTCAATTGATGGACCAATGGGAGTTGACACACATGGATCACCTCACATGGATCAAGCAAGGATTAATCCTCATCACTCCTCAAAAATCAATCTCAACCATTCATTTCACTTAATTCTCCATAAAAGGAGTGAATTTTGAGCTCAAATAATCAGAAAATCTTACAATATTGCATTAGGCTTATGCTGCAGAAATGAATTCATACATTCTTAGATAAACACTTCAATTTATTAAAGGATCAAATGAGTGTAGAATTTTCTATGTTTTTAGCTTAAGATGCATACTAATGGTTTTCTATCATTTTGAATCTTCCATTTTAGAATTGTATTGTCACCGATCTAATGCATATTTTGAGAGCAATGTCATAGATAGATCAAGATCTTTCTAAATAGGAAGCTATAGCTCAATTTTGATTGTTGTGTTTTAAATGTTTTCTTGGTCTAAAAATTGAGATAATGAGTTATAGAGTGTTGTGTTTGTAGATTTGCAGGTACAGGTGATTGACACATAAAAACACACACAAGCCTCATTTGGTTACTTTACCTTTGAAGCCAGTAGCTATTGATGAACCCTTCCAATAATCGGGTATGGATTTTATCAGTCCAATTAACCCTAATTTAAGTGATAGACACACACATATCTTAACTGTTGTAGATTATTTCACTAAGTGGGTAGAAGCCATCCTTTTGAAATGAACAACCTCTGAGGTTGTATGCAACTTTTTGAAGGAGAATATTTTAGCAACCTGTTTCGAGTGCCTAAAAAACTTATGGTTGATATGCGAGTTGCTTCTCATCCATTGAGGTTACTCTTTTATACTATGAAATAGTATAAGTTTGGCACATTCCTCAGGCTATTACCCTCAAGACAACAGATAGGCTGAATCCAACAATAAAAATTTAGTCACTATTGTCAAGAAATTGGTAAGTGAAATAAAAAATATTAGCATAAAAATTTGTATGATTCTATTTGGGTTGACATGGTGACCTACAAGAGAGCTATCAGTTTATCACCTTTTCAGTTAGTTTATGGAGTAGAAATTGTTTTACCTCTGCCACTGGAACTCACAACACTTAATTTTAAAAAAGGCAATAGAAGATGAGCAATTTCAATATGGGATTGAGAAAATAATTATGTACTTGAATAATTTTGAAGAGAAAACATATATAGTAGTGGACACAATTGATCATCATCAACAAATGGTGAAGAATATATTTGATAAGAGAGCCAAACAAAGAGAATTTACAATTGGAGATATGGTCTTCCTCTGGGATAAAAGGAGAGAACCTAAAGGTGCACACAAAAAAATTGATTCATAATAGAGAGGAACTTTTAAAATTAGACAGATCCTTGGTGGAGATTCTTTCCTGCTAGCTTATCTGGATGGTATTCCAATGCCTCTTACCTATAATGGGAAAGATTTGAAATTTGTGTACTAAGTTGTTTTGTCGATCCTTTATAAATATAATGTGTTTGTTTTTTTTGTTTGTTTGGTGTGTCGTTTGTCAAATTTTTCTCTATTTCCCAATGAATAAGGATTTGGCCAAGATCCTTCTGGATTCTCTGCATCTTGTTAGTCCTTTTCCCCTTTCAGAGCTAATGTTACCCTAATTTCCAATTTTTGGGACATTTATCTAGTCAAGTCTTTGACAAATGTTTATCTTCAGTCCTTTTCTCTTCCTTCATCGACTCAATATGCCAAGTCGCAACTTTTGTCAAATTTTGATCATAGTCATTCCTCCTTCCCATTTCTTAACTAAGTCGTGGAGTTTTGAATTTTTCAAAAGTGACCGATATCCTCACTCCTCCCAGTGTTGATCACCTTACTGCGGACTTTCAAAAGCTTGAAAGTCCTGATCTTGAGTTGTGAAGTTTTAAGTTTTAGCAATCAAGCAACTAATTGGTCCCACCTTAGTTTCCCTCATGCGTCATATCCTTGTCAAGTCACCTATACAAACTAACCTTGTTGTTTCTTGTAAACATGATTATGTAGGATAAATCTCTATTTCAGAGGAGCTAATAAAGATGACATTAATTGCATGTCTCATGAAAACATAAATGTATAAGTGGGGTGACAAAAAATTTGTGAGCTTGCTTTAGCTTATCATGTACTATTTTCTAACTTCACTCTTTTCTTTGAATTCATGTAGAGAATAATTTAGAGCCATTAGGCAGGTGTGAAGGACACTTATACTAAGCAATGTGATCTTAGAAACCTATTAGAGAGACTTGAGAAGAAAACCAGAACTCCTTGGCAAGACCAAATTTTTCAGAGTGGTTTAGCACATGCAAGAGGTTTCCTTCCTACTATTTTCTATGTAGACTTGATAATTGCATGCTTGAAAAGATATAATCCATAGGCTCAGGAGATTCAGGCTGAGAACAAGAAATTAATTGCACAAATTAACCTAGAAAGTGTTGATCGAGCTTTGTGCATGATAAGGAAAGGAATAATGGAGGAAATGTATGTGAATGTTGGAGAAGTGTATTTTAGAATGCATGAATATTGGTGAAAAAACTATATAGCCAAATCATGGCTGAAGTCTGAAAAAGGAGGTAAGTCACAGCTACCCACCAAACTCAAAAGAATGCACTTCAAAGATGAAATTGCAAAAATAATTTCTTTATTGCATCGTGTGGTTGGAAGTGCTAGATCAAATTCTTTTGAGTCTTGGATGTGCCATTTTATTTTGATCATATGTGGCAAGAAAAATGTCATGATTGGGCCAGTATAATTAGTTACCATTTGAATGAGCAATTGAGGAATTTTTAGAAAGTCGTGGTTTTCAACATGTGCTCATACCTATTTTATATTTTGGATAGTCAAGAAACTTCATGGGACAGACTACAATTTTAATAAACCCCAATGGGTGATGTGCCTATTTATATAAAATTCCCCCAATTCATAGTAAGAGAGGGAATGCAAGTTTATTCCCATGTCAATGATGTCTTCCTAATAGAAATTGTTAGAAGGTTGGAAGGAATCCCTAATGTGATAATTTCCTAGGAGGTTGTTGCTCTAATAATGAGGTTTGGGAGTTTTTATACACAATTTGACAAATTCACATAACTCAAGATTGGGAGTTTTGAAAAGGCTCCACTCAAACTACCTCAGTTTCTCACAAATTTTCTGGTATTTTTGGAAATATGGCACCAGATAGTCATGGTAAATGTTAAATATTTAAACATGGGGGAGGTATACATTCCCTATGTCTATGTCTTTTTTCACTTGTAAGACCTAGGCTACTGCAAAGGGGGTTGATAAATTTATGAGTGAATTTCATTTCCAATCTCTACCTGAGAGGAAAAATTTTTATAAGGGCTATGCAAGGAAAAATCTGTATGGATCTAGAAATTATGTACATAGAATAGATATTGAAGATTTATGGGAAGATTTCCTAGAAGAGACTGAGGTTTTCAAGAGGAGTTTCATGAGACTTACCCTGCAGAAAATATGATCTTTTAGAGTTTCTTTCAACATTCCAGATGATGAAGATGAAGATGATGTCATCATAGACCTTGAGTACCACACTCTTCCTAATAGAATTCCACCTAGAGTTGATTGGTCTATGGAGGAAACTGTAGATTTAGTGGTGCACACCACCCCTGTCTAAAGAAGAACATCAGACTGGCTAAATGGAAAATGGAAGCAAAAGGGTAAACCTACTAAAGATTAGAATCCCTCAAGTAAAGAAGAACAAGATACAACTTCAGCCATTGCAATGAATGTTTTTATTGGTAATTTGCCTATAAATACGCCAGGTCAAAGTTCTCAAGCTGGAGGTGATGGAGAAGTAAATACATTTCCCTACTATTTCAAAGTTTGCATAAGCCCAAAAGAGATAAGAGGATGTCTCAGATCATAGTTGATCCTGGCTTAGGCATCATTTTCTAGAAATTGGAATGGGAATGAAATAACATATTATGATTACAAGATCAACCATGTTGATATGGGACTCTCTACATTAGAAGGGGAAATATAACACACTAACTTCTCATTCAAGACATTAATCCAATGAGCTAAGGAAAAAAAGAAGGAGAACCTTGAATTGTAGGCCTAAATGTAACCCCTAAAGGATTTTGTATCATCAATTATAAGTACTGTGATAGGGGAAGCCTCAAGCTCTAACCAACAAGAATTTGACCCTGATATCCTCCGCAATATCAAAGGTAGCCTGGAAAGAACTCAAATTGTTACTAAATCGGTAGAAAGCTTGTATCAATGTGGCCTTGGTTATATTACCAAATTTGGGGAGCTCTATATAAGTATATCTGACAAAAGAAAGGAATTGGTCACTGAGTTAGAACAAATAAGGAAAGAGTAGGGGAGCACCTATGTTCTTTCAAGGGAAATTGCAAAACTCTTAACCTTGAACCCGATTGTGTTGGTTACAAAGAAACTAGTAGAGAGCCCTAATGATATTGATATTGTTGTAAAGTGGTTCATTCAGGATTGTTTTGGAATACTTTAGGGTTTTCATTTATAGAACCGCATCTAGTATGGATGGTCTCTTGGTTTATAAAATAGTTTTGGAGTTATAGCTTGCAAAATGACTAAGTCTAGAAAGCTAAATTACAGAGTATAGTTGGCGCCAGAGTATCTTTGGTTCTTGGCAATCCTGATCAACCAAAAAAAAAGCTTTCTTTAGTTCTTTAGCTTGTTTAGAGGCTACTCGATGAAGTTCTCAGTAACCTCTATTGCCTGGTTACTTGTTCTATCTTTCTTTACCGATGGGTCTGGGTATATGTTGGCTACTCAATGGGTTCTTTCACCGAGTTGTTTTTTGTTGCTTGGTTATCTTCTTACCGAGTTGGTTCCTGTTGCTCGGTTATCATCTTACCAAGTTGTTTATCCTGATCTAGCTGAATTCTACATTTAATTTCTATGGTGTAATTAATGTGGGGTCTCTCATTGAGATATGTGTGGACCTAAATATGGATCTTTCTTTGGGACTTGAGTGTCGACCTCTTTGGTGGACTCTTGTATATATTTGGTTCTTTCTTCTTAGTTTAGGGTATCAATTTTGGAGGAAGATATTTGGTATCAGATTGTAATAGAAGATTAAGTGTTAAGATATTTGGATGAAAGGTTTGTGACCTCGCATGTATTAAGATCATTCTGTAATTCATTTCAATGTTTATGGCTAAAACCGAGAAGGCCTTGCAGCCTGACATGTATTGAGTTTGATAAATTAATATAAAGTATCTGTTGTTTCTCCTCTCCTTCTTGTGTTGTTGCTTCCATGTTGTATTGCAAGGTTGGTCTAGATTATTGGGAGTGCCTTGGGCCCCTATTATCCTACCCTCCTTGTGTTAGGTGTTATCAGATCAGAGGTTAGATCTAAGTTCCTTCTTATAAACCCTAACCCTGGTTGGTCGATATTATTGTGGGGTAGCAGATTGCAATCTGACCTACAATTATTGAGGGTTTCAAGATGGTTTGTGGGAGAGGAAATACATATCCAGATCTAGCTGATATGCTAAGATAGATGGCCACAATATTAGAAGTTGTTGAGATAGCCCAACGTAGAGGAAGACATCTTGAAGATGTTAGTGATGATGAATTGGAGGAAGTGCAAGGTGAAGCTACACCTGCACATGTTATGGATCACGAAGAAGAGAGATTCATGTGAACTTTGACAAGTTTGAAGTCAACACCTTAGTTTAATCCTCCTGAGTATAGTGGAAAATTGGATTCTGATGAATTGATAGATTGGATAACTAAGATGGAAAAGTACTTTGAGTATGAGAATGTATTAGAGGAGAAGAAAGTGAATATTGCAAGCACAAAGTTGAAAGGTCATGCATCCTTATAGTGGGAACATCTGCAATTGGATCGAAATAAGAAAGGAAAAGACAAGATCAAGGTATGAGATAAGATGATAAACAAATTGAAAGGCAAGTTTCTACCTTGTGATTACCAATTTAACCTGATTAGGAGAATGCAAAGTTTGAAGCAGAAAGATAGCTCGGTAAAATATTATATTGAAGAAATCAATAGATTAGACATAAGATCTGGACATGCTGAAGATGAAGTGGAAAGAATATTAAGATATCTGAATGGATTAAGAATTTCTATACAAGATGAGATAAGCTTGATAAATATGGAAAGCATTGAAGAGGCATATCAGTTTGCCCTAAAAGATGAGGAGAAATTGAACAAGAGATATGAAAAAAGACAAAGAGGTAGAGGTGGTAGATTCCCTAGAGGAAGAGGAATATCTCATGGTGAAAATAGTAGATCTGAACTAGACAAGTCAATTTTAGACACATCTCAAGACAAAGGAAAAATTGAATGGAAAGGTGAAATTTCATACCGAGGAAGAGGAAATCACTCCCGAGGTGGTTATAGTAGAAGAGGGTTCCAAGGAACTTGTTACAATTGTGGTGAAGAAGGACATCAATATTTTGAGTGTACCCAAGCAAGAAATAAAGTCAGTAGTAGCAGAAATGCTTTGGTACAAGAGGAGTCACCAAATGAACCTGAGAAGGAAGGAAATATAATGATCATAAGGATACTATGGAGTCAGAAAGATAAGCAAGATCATGTTAGGAAAAGTTTTTTCAAGACCAGATGTAGAGTTGCAAACAAAGTTTGGAAGGTAATTATTAATATTGGAAGCTCGGAGAATCAGGCATCCGAGGAAATGGTCACAAAGTTGCAGTTGAAAAGGATGAAGAATCCAAAACCCTATCAGATTTCATGGATCAAGGATGAGCATACATTAATGGTGAGTGAACAATGTTTTGTGAATCTGAAAATTGGGAAGTATTATGATAAGGTGTTGTGTGATATTATGTCAATGGATTGTTGTCATATTTTTTTGGGTAGACCTTGGCAATATGATAGACATGTTATACATGATGGAAGATTGAATAGGTATACTATTTGGGTTGATGGTAAGAAACAAATTTTGTTACCTTTGGTTGAAGAATCTATTGGTGAGATATGTACATCTGTGAAACTTTGTTTGATGGAAGGTAGATAGATTGTTAAGGATTTGAAAAGAAATGATGTTTTCTATGCTTTGATTCCTAACAAATCGAGTAATAATACAGAAGATGGAATTCCTGCAGAAGTTGAGAAGTTACTCACTGAGTACAAGGATATCATTTCAGATAATGTACTTGGTGGTTTTCCACCAATGAGAGATATTAGTCATTGTATGGATTTGATTCATGGAGCTATTTTACCAAACAAGGAACCACATTGGTTGACATTGACTAAGAATGAAGAACTTAACTGACAAGTTCATGAGCTATTGAACAAGGGTTTGATCAGAGAAAGTTTGAGTCCATGTGCAGTACCAGTTGTATTGGAACCTAAGAATAATGGATAATGGTGAATGTGCACTAATTCAAGAGCAATCAATAAGATCACAGTTAAGTATAGGTTTCCTATACCGAGGATGGATGATATAATGGATTGTTTGAGTGGAGCAAGATATTTTACCAAAATTGATTTAAAAAGTGGTGTATCATCTTAAAATGGAAGCACTTCCATGTTAAGAATATTTATCCCTCCTTAGAGGTTGTTTTTGACCACCATCCTATTGTCCCCTCATTTCTGCATCCTCTTCTACTTTTCTGTCTATTTAGGACCCTGATTGGGCCTCTTTGGGCACCATCCATCCCATCTAGAATGTTTTCCAGGGGTTCTGACTCCTTGGTTCAAGGTCAACCTTAACCTTGACCTAGGTCAAGGATGACCTCAACCTTGACCTAGGTCCCCCTTTCAAATCTGGAAGTCTGTCGGCTGTCGGAGGTCATCAAAAATTCATTCCCGCTTTCGGGTCGGCTGTTTTGGGTTCTGAAGTGATGATTCTTAAATTATATTTAATATAGGTCCTCTTCTAGGTGTATAGGTCTAATTGGAATTTAATTCTCCTATGTATGCCTCTCTAGAATATTGTGCCCTAGTTTCATATAAAAGGAAGTTTTCTCCTCTCATTTACTCTAACAATCATCAAGCATAACCATCAACTAAGTGATAAGAAGGATAATCTCAAGCTCTAGGTGAAGAATAACTATCATCAAGAAAAAATTTCAAGCATCCATTGTTCTGCATGTTTTCAAGCTTTCAAAGTGTTCAATTCTTCCTCCCAAGTATTCAAGTTCTCCATTGAAGATCAAGGATTCAAGATTTCAAGCCTTTGAAGGGATTTGGTTCAAGCACTCAAGATTCATCATTCAAACCCTAGATCTATCCATCATGGTGGTCTGATCTTCCTTCAAGATCCTTTGTGCATCCTCAAAGACTCATTCATTCTCTCTTCAAGGTGGATTCCAAGCATACATTCATGGAGGTTTATGCTTTCTAATTGAGTGCAAGCTTTCATATTTACATACTTGTTTACATTCGAAATAGAATTGCATATCTATTGAATATCATAGCTTCATTATTAGATTTAATTCTACTACTTGCTAGCATTCTTTATTTCAATTATTGATTTCAAGGTTAATTCCTAAATCAGGGGTTGACTAAGGCAAACCCCTCCCCCCAACAAACAAATCCATTTCCTTGTAGGTACAGGTTTGGAACATCAAATCAGAGTGCAAATTCAGATACCCTTTTTGACAAACTTTTGGGATCCAAAAATAGATTTTCAGTCTAAGACTTTTTAGTTTGATTCTACCCTAGGTCAGAATCGGAAATTCTGGGTCAATGGTGACATTGACTTGAGTGTGCAAATCGAAACTATGTCAGAACAGAAAAAGATTTATGGGTTTTGTTCATCTCTGCATTTCTATTCCAGATCCAGTCTTAGATTTTCCAGAAATTGAGTGCAAACCCCTGAAAACACCATTCTTCAGATCTGCGACATTTCAAGGTTAGTACTTTTCTCCTATTCAATTCAATTCTTAATCTATCTAAACCTATCACATATTCAAATAAATAAACAGGTATTTAAGATCTTCCTCTTTTCTCTTATTTCCAAATGGTTGATTCATTTATGCATTGATCCTTCCTTTTGGGTTAATCAATTTGGATCCTTCATTTGTATATCTAAGGATAAAAAGGAGAGCATCTCATTTACCCTACATTTCAAAACACACATTCCTTTAAATGTAAGATAACAATAGTCCCATATCTAAATGTTATATTTTCTTATCTTACATTTTGGTGAACCCGCGATAGACAACTCTTTCTTTTTGGTGTTAGATTTACATCTTTTATGCTAGATCTTGCATGCATATTAAATTAGTTTTTCTTGCATTTTAAAATACAAAAAATCTACATACTCATAAAAATATAAAAATATTTCTTGCATTTCATTCACTATGAAGATCTTTAAGATGCTTTGGGGTATGGCTATTTTTCTCATTATGCTTCTTTTAGAATCTCTTTATAATACTCATGATGTGTATGAAAGTATCATCCATTTCATTATGTTTGTTAATCTTTATGTTTCACTTGCTTATGATATTTTAAGATTAACCAATACTTGTCTTCCTACTTTCAAAACTTTCATCAAGTATTTGTGTAGTGGACTTATTGCCCTTTTGGATTATGTGAATAATTGGGTAGATGGTACCCCATTTACTAATCTTCCTAATCCTAATCCTATCATTCCTAATCTAGTTCCTAATCCTCCTAATCCTCATCCTATCAATCCTAATCCAATTCCAAATATTCCTATTTCTATTTCTCCATCTTCTATCCCTAGTTCTTACCACACTTATGATGGGGCTCAAGATAAGGTTCATGATGCCGATGTTCAATAATTCTTTCATTTACCTTCCCATTCTTATCCGATCCATGATGATATTAAAGGGAAAAACAAAGAAACCTCTTCTCAACCTATCATTCCACCATACACAACATTTTCTCATGAGCACCATAATCAATCACCTCCTATAGAATCTTGGCAAGATAGGTACACTATCAGATATACTATGGTGGGTAAACAAGGCTATAAGGGTTTAGGGCTTGGTATCAATTAACAAGGCATTAAAAGCCTGATTCATTCATCCCCTAAACAAAATATGCATGGTATAGGCTTCCCACCTCCTCAAATCAAAGTGGATGATCTTAACCATCATCCTCCTCTTCATGCTCTTCTTCCAACACCATCCTTAGATCACCCTAATACTCCTCAAGATGTGGCTAAGAAAGTGTATGTCCAGTTAATGAATTCTAAGAAAGAAATCTTTAAACCCATACCAAAAAATGCTCTTTCTAAGTACAGATGTCCTTTTCATTATAGTAATCCACATTTACTTGTTGATTGTGTGCATTTCAAATTATATGTTAGAGAAAGAGCTGCTTTAGGAATTATATCTCCTTCCCGGGCAGTCTTAAATTTTTTTCATAATTTTGATATAGGGCATTCCCCTCATTCTTTTATAAGTTAGATCATATTTCTCCTCTTGTCTCGTAACTAGGGGCAAGGGGTATTTCCTTCCAGTCTTCTAGGATCCATTTTTCTTGTAGCATGTACTTTTTTTAGTTTAATTGGTTATTCTTTCTATATTATATCCCTATTATGATACATATTCTCATAATCACTCATAATATCTTTTCTCGGACATTTGTTTTGTGAAGATATCTCTTTATTACAACATCTCTTGATATAATTTGATATATCCCTTTCTTTCACCCCTGGGGGCAAGGTATTTTTCCTTCTTCCTCTATCTAAGGATATACTTTCCTTAGCTTAGTGGCATTTGTTTATCATACAACATTATTTCCTTATAAAGATTTATGTTTTGGCTATGGATACCCTCTTATGTGTGAGGTGATTGTCCTAGGTCATCACCTCTTCTTTATTTTGTAAACTATGCTCTTGATAAACTCTTGCCTTTTCTTTGGGTTAGAGTTTAATTCCTTCATTCTAAGATTCCTCTTCCTCTTCATCACAGGGGGCTTGATGATTGAATCTTTGGTCCCTCTTTTCTTTGGAAGATGATATTTTATCCTAAGAACTCCTCTATGGTGGGGGTCTTGATGACAAGATCTTCCTCTTGGAGGATCCTTTTTCCATATGTGACATATCCATTTCATGATTATCTATGCTCTTAGAGGTAAGGGTCAATATCCTTTTCTAAGGATATAGTGTATATTGTTGTTAAACTGGATATCTCCTTACTTTGTGAAGTAGGTATCTTCTTTCTCTTCCTTATCCTACCTAGTGGGTAGTCATGATAAGGAGGGGGGAATATATAGGGTCTCCCTTATACTATATTTTACATTTTACAACATGCTAAATCCTCGAAAGGTAACGCACATAAGTTGCTAAATCCTGAAGATACACGCATTTTATTTTTGTTTATGCTAAATCCTCAGAAAGTAACGCACATAAGTTGCTAAATCCTGAAGAGACACACATTTTTATTTTTATTTTTAGTTTTTGCTAAATCCTCGGAAGGTAGCACACATAAGTTGCTAAATCCTGAAGAGATACACATTTTACAATATGCTAAATCCTTGGAAGGTAACACACATAAGTTGCTAAATCCTAAAAAGACACGCATTTTATATTCCATAGTGATACAAGATTGTAGATCTATGGATATTTCAAAATGTGTTAGAAGACGCATTACAATTACGAAGCACAGTTTATGGGTGAACCTATTAGGCTCTCCCTCCTTGGTGATTCATGGTAAGGTGAGCATCTTACTAGGTGAGGTAATCACTATCTCTTTTCTCTATTTTCGCTTCATGCTAGTAGGATTAGATCATGAAGCTATGTTATTTATAGTGTTACTCTTGTCTTGCTAATGTAGTCATGTGTGTTTTCTATGATTATTTTCTCTTTACTTTCATATCTTTATGCATGTATGTTTAGAATCCTTGGTTTGAGGGCTCATGTCCTTGACTTAGTGATGTTCTACCTCATTGCGATCCACTAGAATCTTTCTTCTAACTTTACCACAAGTATGTTTGATTTCCATACTTCCGCTAAAGTGGGAGCTTAATGTATCATCTTAAAATGGAAGCACTTCCATGATAAGAATGTTTATCCCTCCTTAGGGGATGTTTTTGACCACCATCGTATTGTCCCCTCATTTCTGCATCCTCTCCTACTTCTCTACCTATTTAGGACCTTGATTGGGCCTCTCCGGGCACCATCCATCCCATCTGGCATGTTTTCCAGGGTTTTTGACTCCCTGGGTCAAGGTCGACCTCGACCTTGATCTGGGTCCCCCTTTCAAATCTGAAAGTCTGTTGGTTGCCAAAGGTCATCAAAAATTTATTTCCCACTTCTAGGTCGGCTATTTTAGGTTCTGAAGTGACGATTCTTAAATTATATTTAATATAGGTCCTCTTATAGGGGTATAGGTCTAATTGGAATTTAATTCTCCTATGTAGGCCTCTCTAGAATATTGTGCCCTAGTTTCATATAAAAGGAAGTTTTCTCCTCTCATTTTCTCTAACAATCATCAAGCATAACCATCAACTAAGTGATAAGAAGGATAATCTCAAGCTCTAGGTGAAGAACAACTATCATCAAGAAAAAGTTTCAAGAATCATTGTTCTACATGTTTTCAAGCTTTCAAAGTGTTCAATTATTCCTCCCAAGAATTCAAGTTCTCCATTGAAGATCAAGGATTCAAGCATTCAAGCCTTTGAAGGGATTTGGTTCAAGCACTCAAGATTCATCATTCAAACCCTAGATCTATCTATCATGGTGGTGTGATCTTCCTTCAAGATCCTTTGTGCATCCTCAAAGACTCATTCATTCTCTCTTCAAGGTGGATTCCAAGCATACATTCATGGAGGTTTATGCTTTCTAATTGAGTCCAAGCTTTCATATTTACATACTTGTTTACATTCGAAATACAATTGTATATCTATTGAATATCATAACTTCATTATTAGATTTACTTCTACTACTTGCTAGCATTATTTATTTCAATTATTGATTTCAAGGTTAATTCCTAAATCGAGGTTTGACTAAGGTAAACCCCTCCCCCCAACAAACAAATCCATTTCCTTGTAGGTATAGGTTTGAAATAGAAGATCAGAGTGTAGATTTGGATACCCTTTTCGGCAAACTTTCAGGATCAAAAAAAATATTTCTAGTCTGAGACTTTTTAGGTCGATTCTGCCCTAGGTCAGAATCAGAAATTCTAGATCAATGGTGACATTGACTTGAGGGTGCAAATCATAACTGTGTCAGAACTGAAAAATATTTTTGGGTTTTGTTCACCTCTATGTTCTATTCCAGTCCGGTCTTAGATTTTCCAGAAACTGAGTGCAGACCCCCAAAAATAGCATTCTTCAGATTTGCAACATTTCAAGGTTAGTACTTTTCTCCTATTCAATTCAATTCTTAATCTATCTAAACCTATCACACATTCAAATAAATAAACTGGTATTTAAGATCTTCCTCTTTGCTCTTATTTCCAAATGGTTGATTCATTTATGCTATGATCCTTCCTTTTGGGTTAATCAATTTGGATCCTTTATTTGTATATCTAAGGATAAAAAGGAGAGCATCTCATTTACCCTACATTTCAAAACACATATTCCTTTAAATGTAAGATAACAATAGTCTCATATCTAAATTTTCTATTTTCTTATCTTACAAGTGGATATCATCAGATTAGAATCAGAGAAGGTGATGAATGGAAGACTGCTTTCAAGATGAAAGAAGGTTTGTATGAGGGGTTGGTTATGCCCTTTGGTTTAACTAATGCATCGAGTACATTTATGAGGTTAATGAATGAAGTTTTGAAGAAATTCTTGAATAAATGTGTGATTGTGTACTTGGATGATATTATGATATTTAGTAATACTAGAGAAGAGAATTTGATGCATATAAGACAAGTATTATAGAGATTGAAAGAGGAAAAGTTGTTGATAAATCTGAAAAAGTGTTCCTTCATGAAATAAGTGTTAAGTTTTAGGATAGCTGCAAATGTAATAGCACTCTATTTTGTATGTGTTTTCCAAATGCAACAATATCTCTTTCATTTATGTTAGGAATGAGGCTAGGAGAGACATGTCCCTTCATGGGACATGTCTATTCATTATTATTTATAAGAAAGGACATGCCTCTTCCTGTTAATCATAATTTAATCAATCTTATAATGTTTCATCAATCAATTATTAATTAAGAATAATATAATAATTTAATATTGAATATTAAATTTCATATGATTAATAATAATCATACGACTGAAGCTACAAACATTAACACTCCCTCTTAGCTAGGGAGGATGATCAAACAGAATGTGTAGTGGTCTCTTGTGTCAACACTTATGACCCTCACCATAGCTATACAAAACATCAACAC
>MU225256.1:1511849-1545648 GCA_018584345.1 Thuja plicata | reverse complement strand
TCTATTTTGTATGTGTTTTCCAAATGCAACAATCTCTCTTTCATTTATATTAGGAATGAGGCTAGGAGAGACATGTCCCTTCATGGGACATGTCTATTCATTATTGTTTATAAGAAAGGACATGCCTTTTCCTATTAATCATAATTTAATCAATCTTATAATGCTTCATCAATCAATTATTAATTAAGAATAATTTAATAATTTAATATTGAATATTAAATTTCATATGATTAATAATAATCATACGACTGAAGCTACAAACATTAACAAGAAGAACTCAAGTGTATTTAGGTTTTGTGATTTCATCTGATGGTTTGAAGATGGATCCTGAGAAGCTCGAAGCTATACTTAGTTGGCCTACACTTGAGAGTGTTAGTGAGGTAAGATCATTTCATGGATTGGCAAGTTTTTATAGAAAGTTTATCAAAAATTTCAGTTCTATTTGTAATGCTATGACTGAGACAATGAGAGGAGACAAAAGAGAATTCAAATGGACACATGGAGCTGGTAAGAGTTTTGAACCTTTGAAGTTGAAGGTTGTTGAATTACCTGTGTTAGCCTTACCTGATTTTAATAAGGTGTTTCAAGTTGAATGTGATGCAAGTGGAAGTGCAATTAGGACTGTATTGACCCAAGAAGGTGAACTTGTTGCTTTCTTTAGTGAAAAGTTGAATGATGCTAAAAGGAAATATTTTGTCTATGATAAAGAGTTCTATGCTATTGTTCAAGCTATGAATAAATGGAGACATTATTTGATGTTGAGTGAATTTGTGTTGTATACAGATCATAAGGCTTTACAATATTTGGGTAGTCAAAATAAGTTGAATTAGAGACATATGAAATGGGTAGAGTATTTGCAGAGTTTCACATTTGTGATTAAGCATAAGAGTGGAGTTTCTAACCGAGTTGTTGATGCATTAAGTAGAAGAAAATCTTTGTTGGATGAAATAAGAATTGAAGTTCTTGGTTTTGATGATATGAAGCATTTGTATGAAAATGATCCTGATTTTTCTGAGCAGTGGAGAGTGTGCAGAGCACCTATTCCAAATTAGTCAAGTAAGTATGAATATTATTTCATTTAGGAAGACATGTTGTTCAAAGGTATTCAGTTGTGCATACTAAGAGGATCAATGAGAACTAATTTGATAAAGGAGAAACATAGTAGTGGTTTGGCTGGACATTTTGGCATTGATAAGACATTGAGTTTGCTTAAGGAAAGGTATTTTTGGCCTTAGTTGTATAAAGATGTTCAAAAATTTGTGAAAGGTTGTGGAGTTTGTTAAGTTGCAAAAGGAATAAGTCAGAATACTGGATTGTATACACCAATTATTATTACTGAGAAACCTTGGAGTGATATCAGCATGGATTTTGTTCTTGGCTTACTGAGGACAACAAGAGGTAATGATTTCATATTTGATGTTGTGGATAGATTTTCCAAGATAACACATTTTATACCATATCAAAAAACATCAGATGTAGTCATATAACAAATCTTTTCTTTAAAGAGATTGTCAAATTGCATGGATTACCGAGGAGTATTATCTTTGATTGAGATAGTAAATTTGTTAGTTACTTTTGGAAAACAATTTGGAAGAAGTTGGACACTGAGTTGAAGTATAGTTCTACATTTCATCCATAGACTGATGGACAAATAGAGGTTGTAAACCAAAGTTTGGGTAACTTGTTAAGATGTTTAGTGGGAGACACACCAGGTAATTGGGATTTGATGTTGGCACAAGCAGAGTTTGCATACAACAGTTCTATAAAAAAAAGTACTGGAAAGACACCTTTTGAGATTGTTCATGGCACACAACTGAGAGGTATATCAGACTTGAGAGATATTTCTGGAGAAGAGAAAAGAAGTGTCGAAGCATAAAAGTTTGCTGAGTTTATGAAGACATTGCATGAGGATGTAAAACAGAAGCTAGAGAAAAGTAATAAAAAATACAAGGATAGTGCAGATAGATCAAGAAGACATAAAAATTTTGAAGTTGGTGATGCAGTAATGGTTCATTTGAAGAAAGACAGATTTCCTATTGGAACTTATGGAAATTTGAAAATGAAGAAATTTGGTCCTTGCAAAATATTGAGAAGATTTGACAGTGGAAATGCTTATGAAGTGGATTTACCTGATGACATGGATATATCATCTATATTCAATATTTCAGAATTGTATGAATATCACAAACCTCATGAAGAAGTGACAATACCGAGTGATTATCCTAAGAAATAGATAGAGGAAGTTGAACAAATTTTGAAACAGAGAGTTGGTAGAAGTACAAGAGGAAAGGAATACATGGAGTATCTGATAAAATGGAAGAACATACCAATTGAGGACTCATCTTGGATTTCTCAATCTAAGATGGATTCATTTCATGTTGGACTTGATACATGATTCAGGGAATCATTTCTTTAACCCCAGGCGTCTGATGCAGGAGCATCTTGGGTTCTTGGCAATCCTGATCAACCAAAAAAAATATGTTTGTTTTTGTTCTTTAGCTTGTTTGGAGGCTGCTAGGTGAAGTGCTTGGTAACTGTTGTTTCTCAATTACTTGTTCTATCTTGCTTTACCAATGGGTCTCGGTGTATGTTGGCTACTCAGTGGGTTCTTTCACTGAGTTGTTTTCTGTTGCTTTGTTATCTTCTTACCGAGTCGGTTCCTATTGCTTGGTTATCTTCTTACCGAGTTGTTTATCCTGATCTGGCCGACTTCTACATTTAATTTCCATGGCATAATTAATGTGGGGTCTCTCATTGGGATATGTGTGGACCTAAATCTGAGTCTTTCTTTGGGATTTGAGTGCCAACCTCTTTGGTGGACTCTTGTATATATTTGGTTCTCTATTCTTAGTTTAGGGTATCAATTTTGGAGGAAGAGTTTTGGTATCAGATTGTAATAGAAGATTAAGTGTTAAGATATTTGGATGGCAAGTCTGTGACCTTGCATGTATAAGGATCATTATGTAATTCATTTGAATGTATATGGATGAAATCGGGAAGGCCTTACAACCCCACATGTATTGAGTTTGATAAATTAATATAACGTATATGTTGTTCCTCCTCTCCTTGTGTTGTTTCCATGTTGTATTGCAAGGTTGGTTTGGATCGCTGGGAGTGACTTGGCCCCCTATTATCCTACCCTAATTGCATCAATAGTAGTACAGTTTTGGTTAGAGAACATAGTATATGATGAATGAAGACATGCGAGCTTAGGAGAAGCTATTTTGGGATGTATATGACCTTTGGTTAAGGTCATTTATGTTTTTGTGTTGATCGTAGTAAGTTACAGTATGTTGAAGACATGCGAAGACAAAGTTAACAGTGATACAAGACAAATGAAAGGTTGTGATGATTAAGGGAGTATAACGTGAAGTCCAAATGTGCTATGTTGGATTCAAATTGAGGATTACCTATGTTTTGTTAGTGTATGATCACCAACTTGGTATTTACCTTTTGTATAAGTGTTAACTCTATTTTATGATGCATTGGAAGCTGACTGGACATATAATGATGTATATACAGGAAGAGCTTTTTGTGAAGCGAAGTATGGAATGTATTGATGGATGTGATGAATGCGATGGAATGAATGGATGTGAATAGATGAATGAATTATGATATCATAATCAGACATGTGGTGATTCAAGCTACAACTGGAACTACCTAAGCATAACAGATGCTTGTATTGTTCACTATTGAGAAATCATTGTAATAGAATCATATTTATTATTGTATGAGTAGTGATCTCAGTATACCTTTAACAGGGTTTTCGTATTCCTCTAACAAGGAAATGTGCCAATGTAATAATCAGCTTCAAACAGGAATAGGTCTCCTAACATGGACATAATACTTTTAGTACATATTTGTGGGTACCATCCCCACTGGGGTTTTCCCTTGGCCAGAGTTTCCTTGACAACAAATTCATGGTGTTATTAGTTGTGTGTTTTATGTTTATGTTATTTTCATTTTAGCAATTATCTGGTTAAGTTGGAATTTACTAAGTTTAAGTTTAAAGTGTTGTCATACTGATTCGCCCCCCTCTTAGTATTACTTAATCCTAATAATTGGTATTAGAGATATTGGCCCTTGGAGAGAAAGTCTAACAGATTAAGGGAGATCAAGATGGATTTTGAAAAGTTTGGAAGAAAACTTTGAAGCAACACTTGAAAACCTTGATAAGGCTAAATCAGAGAATGGTGACTTGAGATTCAAATTGAGAAGAGTTGTGGGTTTCATCAAGAAACTGAAGGAACAAATTGACCTATCTAAGAGTTAGAGACAAGATCTTATGGATAAGATAAAAGAGGATTCATATAATGATACTTCAGATCAGATAAAATAACTTGAACAAGAGAAAGGTACTTTGAATCTTGATTATGAAACTAATTCCCTTCAGATGGCTAAAGAGATTAAACAAGTAAAGGATGATGGAAAAAAAATTGAAGAAACCTTAAAAGATGCAAATATTCAGATGGGACAAATGAAGATTGGACTTGATCACTACAAGAACAAGTATCTGGAATTAGAGAAATATAATCAGATCATAAAAGCAAAACTTGTTGAGACAAAGAAACATATTGAAAAACTTCATTCAAGCAGGTGATAATATTGATGAGTAGAGAGATAGTCAGGAACCTAAAGGAGACATGACTGGAGTTGGCTTTCAATGAAGCTGAATATTCAAAGACTTAGGAAGAGAAATCAAAAGTAAAGACTAATGGAGAAATACCTACTCTTGAAGAACCTAAAGATCAGATTAGACCTTTCAGAGGTAGATGATTTAGATGCAACAAGGTTGAACACATGAAGAGAGACCGCAAAGGTAAAGCTCCTTACAAACCCTTTTCAGGATATAAAATAAATTGTAATGCATTTGGACACAAGAAGGTAGAATACAAAAAAACGGATCAATCAAGAATCAAGAAATATTACAATAGGGAAGGAACAACAACTAAGATCACATGTTACAAGTGCATTAAATTTGGGCACATTTCAAAGTATTGTAAGTTGTGGGTTAATCAGAACAAACTACCTCCTACATGCTACAAATGTCATAATTTAGGACACATAGAAAATTTTTATAGATACAATAGACCTAAGAACAGAAATGGTCCTCCACCTACAGATACAAAGAAGCGCACTAGTGATGTTACGAGTATTGTAGAAGAGTTTAACAATCATTTTAGAAAAGAAGAAGATGTAAACAATAGTAAGGTATGGAAAGTAAAGGAATCAAATGAGTAAATGGTTCAGAGAGAGTCAATAGATGATACTAAGTCTTTGCCTAATGAAAATATTGCAACATCAACCTAGATGGCCAAGCACGACCTTAGGGGGAGCATTGGAAGGAAACATCAGAAATCTATCTAGCCCCTGATTTTGAGGAGTAATCTCTTGTGAGATTAGAGTGAGTATGTGGAGACATTATGGAACATATATCTATGATCGCATGCTCTTACAAACCTATATCCCGTGATCACCAGATTGTTAATCGATTGGATTACGTGCAGAGATGAGTTTATTGGGAACTATGTCATTTCTTTACATAGCGAAGTATAAGGTCAATCAAAATAAATTTTTTGAGCATCATTCGAAGAACAGAGCCTAAGGAGAACATGAACTTGAGCCGAGAGAAGAAAAGAAGAAAGTTTTTTGAGTGTTTGATCGAAGCATAAATTCATGGAATCGATAGATAAAAGGTATTTAGATATTTTGTGAAGCTTTGGTTATGGATACTTCATTGATTTTCAATGTCGCTGAAAGGACTAGGTATAAATTCAAGAAAAACATGTTCAAATCAACTGAAGATGATCCCAAAGGTGCATTTTCATAAACACCCTACGACGTTCTATGTGTCAAAGACATTAGGGCTTACATTCACTATAAGTATGAGTCTTTGGGAGACTTTGAGATCTATAAAGAGATGAAGGACATGATTGAGCAGATGGTAAGATGAAAGACGAGTTCACACATCTTGAGAACCTTAGTATAATGTGGATGAATGAACTCTATGAATTTGACAAGGAGGAATGGATTAAGATCATTCTAGATTTGCAGTGACTTAATTCATGCTATAACAAGTTTGGATAACTCTAGTATTATCCCTATTGCAGAGAAGAAAACAAAGAAACATGTGGACACCCTAACGCATTCGCAATGGGATAAGAGAGCGATGACAATTAATGTCATATTTCAACAAGATGTTAGATTGGTTTCAATAATTCTAGGTTATAAACTAGACTACAACAACCGACCTAACTGAGTATTAGTAGTAGTGATCATGATGACATATAAAATGGTGAAATAAAATATTAATTATAACCTTTTTGAAGTACTTGCATAGTGTTTTTTGGAGAATGTGAGGCAAATCAAGAAGGATAAGTCAAAGGCATTCAGGTTTGGGTCTCTATTGATACACGTGTATATTCATATTGTTCATAGTTTTCTTGGTATGCATCCTAGAGCTTGGAAGGACAACGAACCCACTAAAATTCAGATCACATAGAGCTATAAAAGACATAATAGTACATGGGTTGATGTAGAGACGGATGAAGGAAAGAATAAGGAACCCTGAGGCATTGGTAGAAAAATACAAGGATATAATCTATTTCATGGTTGAAACTGATTGTGTTTTCTTTGAGGCAGTGCAACCTAGGATGAAGTGGTGTTATCCTCTGGGATATGAAGTTAGTTCTGAGGTCTTTACCATGCAAGTTGAACATATTCTATCCTCAGAAATTGATCCATCCAAAAAAAGATGGGGTACCTATCAAGAGAAGTCTGCGAAGATAAGGGAAGAGAATACTTGAGCTGTAAGAAAGAGAAAAGTAGAAAATATGGTAGATGATCTAGTAGCCAAGGCTGGTGTAACAAAGGAGGAGATGAAAGAGGTAAGGAAGAAGATGATAGAAAGAGCTTATGGATTGGCAAGCACTTCTCCTACAACCCTTCCACCTCCAGAAGTTGAGAAGGTTATCAGTACACCCTCTACTGTGATTAATATACTTGAGACAACACCTACACCACCAAAGAGAACATCACAAGAAGTAAAACTCAAGGAATTTCCTAGAAGGAAGACAAGATCCACCAAACAAGACTCTCCGCCTAAGAGATAGAGGACTGAAATTGAAAAGAAGAAGGGAGAAGAGAAGAAAGTTGAAGAGAAGAGCACTGATGTGAAACAACTCTGGAAGCCTAACATGAAAATACTGGAGAAGAGAATAATTGAGCAGGAAAGCTTATCTCATTGATCAGATACTATGAGAGGTATGAGGCATCTGATAAAATTTTGATTGACGACATGGTAATAAACCATTTACTTCTTTTAAGAAGAATTTGTTAGAAATTGAAGGCAGTATACCAAAGGAACTTTATGAGAAATTAGAAATAAGGAAATAATTAGCATAGATAGAAGATGAATAAATAAGAGTACAAGCAATTGAAGATATGTTACATGTTGTTTCAGTCAAAGAAATGGAAAATATATTAAATGCTTTGAAACCTTTGTTGCGAACCAAGTCAAGATTGGTGAAGATAATGAGAAGAAAGTATGAAGAAGTTATTGAGGAAACACAAAAGGCAGTTGATAAGGTTTTGATGGGAATTGAGCCCGAGAATTCCTCACCTCTCAAAGCTACTAAGCCTAAAATTCTAAAAGGCGAGTCATCAAGAATAGCTGATGTAAACCTCAATACATCAAAGGATGAAGACAATAGCCATTTTGTCAGTACTGTGAAGAAACTGGATTTATTTGTTTCTGGTGTGCCTGTGTCTTTGGACACTTCATAGGATGTTAGTGATCCTTTTGAGAAGAATACTGACATTAATGGAGGAAGCATTGATCTAAAAATGTCAAATAAATAAGAGCAGAAAGTGAGCTACACTGAAATAGCGAAGGAAGCAATAGATAAAGTTTAAGTGAAACAAGAAACTCATGCATCTGTTTCTTCATCTTTATTTTTGGCAAGTGGAAATAGAACTTTGAACACTGATGTTGAGAGTATGGATGAGGATGAGTTGATGAAGCTATCCTTCATCACATTTGCAAAAGAGAAGGAGAGATCTAAGTAGAAAGGTGAGAAAAATCAAGGGTAATGGAAAGAGCATTTGATACTTTCAAAAAACTCCTACCTATACCTCTTGTTTTCCAATCAAAGGAAAATGTAGAGAAATTGAACAAGGTATTGGATGACTTTGACAGTCATTATGAGTCCTTAGAGAAGATTGCTGAAGAAAAGGCAGAGAAGAAGTACCTTACAAAGAAGTTGGAGGAAGTATGAAAGTCTATTTCTTGGGACTTAGGCATACTGAGCAAAACCATATTTGAAGAAAAGAGTTGTGTGTCACATGGAAAAAATTTATACAGTTACTATATAAATCCTATCAGACACATTAAGAACATTGAGGATATAACGACAAAGGACAGACAAACTCTAGACAAGTTGATGAATAGTTGTGAGACCTCCTCACATACCATATTGGAGTTAGACATAAAAGTGTCTAGGATATTGGATAAATTGAGTGTTTTGGATACAGAGAAAGGGAGAGTTGTGGGAAGATTTGGTATGCTGAAGAGTTTAATTACTCCAAAGTTATCAATTCTTGAGATCCACCTTTCACACATGGAGAAAACAGAGCAGGCCCTCACTGGATTCATGCCTACCAAGATAAAGGTAGTAGAGACATCCTCTTTTGTACTAAATGGAATGATTCATGTGAGTTAGATACTAGTAAAGACCTGGTCAGAGGAAGTGAAGATCTTGGAAAGCTCCTTCCAGGATGTGCTAAAGATGGTATAAACTTTTTGGTAAGCAATTTTGTTGTGTACTCTACATTTTTCTATACCTTTTCTATTGATGTCAAAGGGGGAGAAGAGAAGATATGAAAAATGTACAAATAAGAGATAGAGTAATATGTAAAGGAGTTATAGGAGGATAATGTATATTCTTTTTGGTATTGACGCTTAGTCATTTTTTGCTAAGTGTTGCCATCAATGCCAAAGGGAGAGATTGTTGGCAAGTGGTTCATTCAGGAATGTTCAGGAACACTTTAGGGTTTTTGTTTATGGAAATACATCTGGTATGGATGGTCACTTGGTGTCAAACATAGTTTTTGAGTTATAGCTTACAAAATGACTAAGTCTAGAAAGCAGAATTGCATAGTATAGTGGTACAATTTTGGACAACGAACACAATATATGAAAAATGAAGACATGTGAGCTTAGGAGAAGCTATTTTGGTATGTATATGACCTTCAGTTAAGGTCTCTTATGTTTTGGTGTTGATCACAGTAAGTTACAGTATGTTGAAGACATGTGAAGATAGAGTAACTGTGATACAGGACATATGAAAGGTTGTAATGATTAAGGGAGTATAATGTGGAGTCCAAACGTGCTATGTTGGATTCAGATTGAGGATTACCTATTTTTTGTTATTTTATTATCGCCGACTTGGTATTTACCTTTTGTATAAGTGTTTTAACTCTATTTTATGATGCATTGGAAGCCGACTGGACATATAATAATGTATATACAGGAAGAGATTTTTGTGAAGTGAAGTATGGAATGTATTGGTGGATGTGATGAATGTGATGGAATGAATGGATGCAAACATATGAATGCTTTGTGATGTCAAAATCAGACAGATGGTGATGTGAGCTACAACTAGAACTACCTAGGCATAACAGATGTTTGTATTGTTCACTATTGAGAAATCATTGTAACAGAATGATATTTATGATTGTATGAGTAGTGAGCTCAATATACCTTTAGCAAGGTTTTTGTATTCCTCTAACAAGGAAATGTGCTAATGTAATAGTCAGATCCTAATAGGGCCAGGTCTCCTAATAGGGACATAACACTTTTAGTACATATTTGTGGGTACCATCCCCACAGGGGTTTTCCCTTAGCCAAGGTTTCCTCGACAACAATTTCATGGTGTTATGAGTTGTGTGTTTTATGTTTATGTTCTTTTCATTTCAACAATTATCTGGTTAAGTTGGAATTTACTAAGTTTAAGTTTAAAGTGTTGTACTACTGATTCACCCCCCTCTTAGTATTACTTAATCCTAACATATATTGCTTTGAAGGATGCATTGGATTTGAAATTGTCCATTTATGATGATTATATAACATATATCAATAAAATTCTAGAGCAATATTTTATGAGCCTGGTAGACCTAAAAGATAATTTCAATACTCTGGAAGTGGATTTAATTGATGGTTTTGATGAAAACATACAAGGACTCCAAGAAATTAAGAAACAATATGAAGATGTTTTTCATAATAAGATTGGAGATTCTCAAGATATCACCCCGAAGATGTTCCTCAAATTGAGTAACTTGCAGGTTTACATGAAGGCATTCAAAGCTGAAGTGAATTATATAACTAAAATCTTTACAGAAGCTGATAAGGAACTTGCAAAATGGAGAGCCAGACTATAGATTACTACCATACCAAGAAGCAAGAATATCACTATGATTGTTACTAGGCATCAAGAGTATCTCAATAGGCTCAAAGTTTTAGAGGTTGTACAAGACCAGCATGAGGTGGAGGTGGTTGAAGTTTGAAATATTGAAGGTGAAGCGGTGGCATAAAATCATAAAGTCTGTTTTAGTATTTTCTTGATATTCTTATTTTAGTCCATTTTTAAAGACTTGATTTTAAAAAGGGTTGTCTTCAAGAAACCATTTATTTTATGTTGTTTAAATAGCCCGACTTAAACTAAGTTTAGGATCTTTCGGGAAAACTTTGATTTACTCTTAAGAGAAAAAATTCTTTGCGATATTTTATGTAATTTTTAGTTTCAATATATTACATATGCTGATGGTTTTAAGATATGCATGATCTTTGAATTATGATATATGGATTCCCTCTATTTATAATGAGTGGTGGTTAGTGAATGTTTTATATTGGGATGATATATTTTTAGCTATTCTGTTGCCGCGGGAGAATTATTTGTGAATGATGCTTTTATGGTAATTATCTAAAATTTAGAAGTTTAGTTCATTTTATTTTTTGGTTCATGCCTTTCAAAGCTTCTGGTTAAAAGCCTTTCCTTATTTTTCTTTCTAGTTAAAAGAAATTACGAGTATATAGTAATTCATTCAAAAGTTGATGAAGGTAGCTGCCACCTTTTAAAATAAGCAGAGAATCAATCATTCAATAGATATTATAAGATCGGTTCAACTGTGGTTACATTTTTCATCTCCGTGGGTGTGAGAATATAGAGTTAGGTGATAAATCTATTAACCAACACTATTTAGATGGTGAGAACCATGGGAGGAAATTGACTAATTTGCTAACGTATCATCCCCTCCATTATTGTGGTTGTTTCTTATTAGAACCATACACTATCCAACTTGTACACGAATAGGCTAATAATTACTTTAAACTTGGCCATATTATATACGAGTGCGAGGCATACATCTTGGCAAGCACTCTAGATAATAATATTAAAGAATCCAATAAATTTGTTTCCAACCTTGGTGTAAAATTCTAACCAACCTAAACGAATCAAACATCTTCACTAGAATATATCATTCCCAATCTGTGTGTTGTTCTTGGGATCTATCATTAGCTCATCACTGACACCATCTTAACATTTTTTTTCAAGATATTTTATTTCCCATATCAAGAATGCTATGGTCATCATTAATCAATTAATCATCGACTTTCAACTTGACTAGGGCAATACAATATTTGTCTTTGTATCATTTTATGCTTGCTTGCTTGGTTTGCTTGTGCGTGTGTTATCATTCTACTTGCACCTACATTGATTATTGCAACATACCTACTATAATGACATCATTACATTTCATATCATGGTGCTATTTGCATATGATTGCTTATGACCTTTAGTACTTTATGGATTTGACACATCGTCACCTTGGTCTTTATACCTTAGTGAATAATGTTATCTATGCTACATCAAAACTTAGTTACTCACATAATTTCACATAAGATTTTCTCCTTTGTCTTTTCAAGAGCTTACTTGAGTTCCTTTTGATATCGCATGACATCTTGATGGGGAATCGTTCCTATCCTTAAGCCCCACCCTCATCATCCTTTTTACATCCATCTTGTCTCATCCATTCTCATCTCATATCCAAGTTCTTATTCTTCTTTGAAATAATATTGTTTCTTCTAGTTACAACATCATATCAAAGAGGAGAAAAATGTAAACACTTAAAAAATTCCTAAGTTCTAATGACCCCTTTCCTTAGCCTAAATCCCTTTCATACATGATTCAATTAATTTAATGAAATCATACAACCATAATCACCCAACCTTCTCCTAAAAATCACTCTTTAAATTAAATATATATTATTTATTTGCCTCACACTCCATTTCTCACTCACACAAGGACTTCAATCTTGACCATCCATTGCTCTTTTGATCTCCACCAATGATCCCCATTTTAAAAAACCTAAGGAGTCTTGAGTCATTTTAACAATCCAAGTTTGATTTCATAACGTTATGCTACATAAATGAGTATCCACAATCTAATATTTATGAGTGATAGGGATCATGTTTTGATAAACATGTTGCGATTTGTAACTTTGTGTTTATTTCAGTTATATGCTTGATCATAGGTTGTATTTAGGAGAAATTTAAGACTTCACAATTTTATTGAAATCTTTCAGCCTAAATCTATATTTTATGTTGACACTAATATATTGGATTTATCTTTAATATTCTTTGATGCTTATAGAATGATTGTCTAGATGTGTATGATGTTTATGAGTGCTCTTGAGTGGATGAATTCACAATCTACATGATCTAGGACTATTGTTCTTTTATATAATACCCAATTTAAATATTTTATGTGTGACTCAATATATAACTATTAAAATTTAAATCAAATCAACTTAAACATATAATTAATTATCGATTTGAAAAATAAAAATTAAGATTGTCTAGAAACTACTTTTTAAATTACACTTAAAAACTACAAATATAGAAATTTAAAAGTAAATTTAAATCTAAAAAAATAAATATTTAGATTAATTTAAAAACATAAAATGAAAGTAAACTATTATCCCTTTTCTTTTTTATAAAACACGTAGACTTTAAGATTTATTTTCATGAAAAAAGAAATTCCATCCATAAAAATCTATACTCCAAAGTTTATTTAGAACCTTTTCCAAAAAGAATACCTTATTGAAATTAAGAACATTTCAAAGCTGATTTCAAGCTGAAAGATTTAAGCTCTCAAATTAAAGAAATTTGGTGGTCTCATAAGAATGCTTATAAAGCCTTCAGTCATTGAAGTTGAGGTAGGTAGCCTTATATATAAGATTGCCTACCCAAAACCCTAAAACGTTTCTTCTGCCTTCGTTCTCCAGCAATGGCAACTCCAAAATACAAAGAAGCATCAAACCAATCAATTTGGTGTTGCAGAAACATGGAAAGAAGTTGCTACATAAAATGAGAACTGATGGACGTGCAATATACTCTTCCATGTATTTTGCATTTTCTCGTAGGTTCCATATCTAGATCAATGATGCTCTTTCACCTGAAATCATCCGGGTTTTGAAATTTATTTCGCAAGGTTGGAAAATTAATTTATTTGTCATGCCTATGATGAACGTGCTGCAGGCTGAGGTCGGCCTTCCTTTATGTCGTCAATATTTTTCTTTTTCATTTTCATTTTCATTTTACACGAATCTCCTCTCCGACGAGTGGGGAGTTTTGGATTCAGTTTTTCTGCATATTATTGCTCTTTTCTGGTTGCAAAGATTGTCTCATCTTGATTGATTAATGCTGTGAGATCAAAAGGAAATTCAATATTAAAATTTGTAAATCTTGAAGTCTTTTTAGTTTCTCATATAGAATCACTTACATCGACAAACTGAGTATTTCTATGAGATTAATGAAACATGTATTTTGTGCATCAAAGGGCACTAACACCGATTTGAAGTTTTACGACTAGATTGATTTTGTGTTTTGACCTTATTTTGATTCTTCACCGTTGGGTTTGACAAAGATAGCACTCCTCAAAACCCCTTTTAATTTATAATTTCAAATTAAACATGTTCAGTTGTACACCCTTGACGAATTACGATATAAGGTAATAATCACATTTGAATGCAGTTAATCGTTTCTACATCAATTATTTGTCTCTTTTGTCAAATGTGATGATTATTTGGCCCTTTGTTTTGGTTTAAGGCACTACCAAATGTTTAACTAAACATTCATATTCATGAAGTTCTTTAAGTCATAGATGTTTATTTTTTCTGAAGTATTAAAAATTGTGAGGCACGGAGCCCAAACCTTAGCGTACCCATACTCAGTTGCTGCAGTTATACTTTTTTGTGGGAGTGTGAGGACACATATTTTTTAAAATTTATTAAGCCACAACTGATTCGCATGTGTCATTTAGAGAAATCTTGGTATATATCGCGTTTACCAAGTTATGCGCTAACTCAAATTTCGTGTTAGTAGCCAAGAGGCAAAGTTTCAGATCTTCAAACAGGCTTAATTTGTTTGTGCATGTTTTATGCAATTGTTTATTATATATTTATATTTCCAAAAGTGTATTGTACGATTGTGACAAAGCAGGTCTGCACCTTAGTTTTAACATAGAACAATTCAATAATTCTAACAAATACAATAGACAGATATAGAGGAACACGCTCACAGTTATACAATTGCCAGGTATAACTAATAATCACAGATAAAAACTTGTCTCGTCTACACCAAAATCTAACTTCCACGAATCTATCCTTCCTAATCTACAGCCTCCATCACCACATATCTTCCACTTAATATTCTTTTCCTCTCGCACAGTCTGAGTTGATTTAGTGGTGGAGAATTTGTGTTCTTGAAAGAGAGGTCACAAGTTCAAATCCTACAGAGATAAAGTATGTATGCCCCGTATGTAGCATAGTTAGGTGCTTCCTTCAAAGAATACATGGTAGTACCATATTACTATAAACCATCTGTAGACCCATATACAGACTGCTTAATCTCATAAACCATAAAAGAATCTCTCTCTTTCTTTCTTTCACAATGCATCATGTCCTAACTCTCCTTTTTTGATATTTGTCTTGCCTCCAAATTAGGAGGAATTAGTTGGTCTTGGTTCTTGCGGTTCCAATTTTTTAGGAGAAAGGTAGGAAAAAAGCTTACTATGTCAAAGAACTTGTAATTTTTGCAGCAGAGGGGTGGTTGAAACTGAGTGACATTTTATCAAGGAATGTGCTGCTTATGAAGATATTCGCAGTCATTATGAAGACAACTTACAGGTGAACAATCTGAATAGGTGAACAGTCTGAATGAACTTTTTGAAGAGGCAAACTTTCACAAAATGGCTACTTTCCTAACAAGGATCCACAATAAAAGAGTCTACTTGGAGAACCTTCAACAGACAGATTTATTGGTCCTATATTGGTCCCTTAGACTGCTGGTCTTGTGGACATCATTAAAATTCCTTCATTCTCTGCTCCTTTTCAAAAGTTCAAGCTATTTATATGGAAACAAATTTCAACAAATTAAAACACATATGATACTTGAAAAACTAGTTATAAAAAGATGTATGAGAATTACTTTTCAAGAAACTTTGGCAAATTGGTAAAACAGCAAAATTGCAAATACTAAAATATTTGAGTACTATTAAAATTTGACAAATGAAAATGTCAAATTTGAGATTTCTTTTATGTACAAAACATCATAAAGATTACAATAGGTAGCATCCTTATCAATTTGTGTTGGCTTAATTAGCTCTACATCCCATCGTGCTGCTGGACTCTCTTTGTACACAAGTGTCTTGAGATCAGTGAGATGCAAAGCACTCTGTACAACCACAAGCCTCTCTGCTCTCCAAGAGGTAAGTCTGTTTCTATTAAGAGAGTGGATAATGCTACAAGTGGACCAGTTCCTCTTGTTAGCTGAAGAACTAGAAGCCTGAGATGGCAATCAAATGGAGTGGTAGTGAAAGATTCCGATCCATGACAATTCCACCACAAAATTGGGTTTTCATGTGCCATAGTTGATGTGTCCATCTCAGCTGCTTCAAAATAACCCCTAAGAGGCACAAATTTGGCCCACTCAATGCAAATTGTACTTATGGTACACTGCTTGTAACTGTCCATTATGGACAGATTCTTTTTGCTTTGTGCTTTCCTTTATAGTGCATGGGAAGCGGTTTTTGTAGAATAGATTTGTTTGTTTCGGGGGGAACTGAGACTGTTGTTACGGAGTTTTTGGGAACGCTTTGAATATTTTTGGATTGAATAACGTCTCAGTTTTTGCATGATTAAGTGATTCTGCGTTTCTCTTGTTTCTAATTCATGTGATTCTCTGATCTTGCAAGTTTGAGTTCTTTTCCATTTTAGTTAAGAATTAATTTATCTTGTGACATTTAAAGTTCTCTTGAATGCATTTTTTTTAGAACAGAGTTCTTCCTGGTTTAAGTTGCTATGAATTGTTGAGCAGCTTTGAGAGACATGAGTAGAGGAGATTTGAGAATCTTTCTGCATAGTTTTGGTATCAGAGCAATCAACGATGATCCAAAGGGGAGTCTGTTAATTGGGGAGGTAGGGGCAGGAGGAATGCTTGCCTTTGTAGGAATATGCTGCTAACGCCTTAGACCCAATGGAGAGGTTTATCAAAGCCTTAAAAAGCCAAAGTTCTAAGATAAAGGTTGATATTTTTGAATTTAAATGTGAGCTCAACCCGGATACATTTCTAGATTGGGTGTGAGAATTGGAGAAATACTTTAAGATGGAGGATATTGATGAGGATCATCCCAAAAGAGTGAAAATTGCTGCATCCAAGTTGAAGTTGCATGCAGCCCTGTGGTGGGAAAATGTGCAGATTTTGAGAAGGCAAGGAAAATATAAGATTTGGCTTTGACTTAAGACACTAAAACATTTGAGAGCTCAATTTTTTTCTTGAGATTATCAACAAAAAATGTCGAAAGAATTTCAAAATTTGAAACAAAATGTTCAGTTGGTACAAGCTTATACTGAATAGTTCATGAGGCTTCAAATTTGAACAGCTATACAAGAGAATGAAGGACAAGTAGTTGCTCAATATGTGACTAGACTGAAGTTTCAACTTCAGGATGAGCTCATATTGCTGAAAGTATGTACAATGGATAAGCTTATGAATATGCAATTAAAAGCTGAGGGACTTAAATCGAAAGGGCAAATTTATACGTAGGAAGGCTGATAACTGCCAAAACAGAGGAAGAGGGAGTTCTTCTCGTACTAAAGAAGACACAGACGAAATGTGAAACCAGATTTTTGAGGAAGGGGAAGCTTTAGAGGTAGAGGATGTGGACAACTGTCTTTGGGGGATTGGAAACCCTCGAAGTGTTTTATTTGAGAAGAAGCCCCAAAGTTGTAGATTGCCCTCAAAACCCTAAAAGGGTGATCTTAGCCCAAGAAGAAAAACCTTGGTCAGAAGAAGCTAAAGTCGAGTTTTGTGAAAACCTAATGTTGAGAAGAACCTTAATATCTGGAGAGGAGGAAACTCCAGAGGCTGATTGGAGGAGGAAAAGTGTCTTTCAACCAAAATGCAAATGTAAGGACAAGATATGTAAGGCTATTGTCAATGCTGGATCTACTGATAATTTGGTGAGTAAATTGACAAATTACAACTTGCTTGTGTTAAAAATTCTAACCCCTACAAGATTTATCATAACATGCTGGTGGATAAATCTTGTCTGGTAGCGTTCAAAATTGGCCCTTGTGTGGATGAAGTGCTTTGCGGTGTAGTGCCAATAGATGCATGTTAGTTGTTGTTGAGCAGGTCTTGGTGGTATCAGTCAAGGACAGGGAATACCTATGAAGTTCAGGATAAAGGAAAGAAAACACTTTTGAAACCATGGAAAAAAGAGGATGCTTTTGAAATGTCAGCCTTGTCTCTTATTTCAACCAGCTATAAGATATTTTGCAATGAGATCAAGGGATCAACTTCTTATTTATCATGTCGAATGGAAGCAAGGGATCCTTGTAAGATCCAATCCCCTCCGGAGATGCAAAGGTTGTTAGAAGAATATTCTGGTAAAACTCCAGCAGAGCTGCTAGCTGGTATTACTCACCATATTGATTTAGGACCAGGGTCCAGGCTTCCTAATCAAGCCAAACATCGATTATCTCCAAAAGAAAATGAAGAAATGTGAAGGCAGATTTGTGAATTGTTAGAAAAGGGAATCATAAGGGAGAGCATGGGCCCTTGTGCCACAACTGCTTTACTTTCACCTATAATAGGGTACAAATGGAGAATTTGTATGGACTTTAGAGCCATCAATAAGATCACAGTGAAGTATCAGTACCCCCTTCCTAGAATGGATGACATGTTGGATTGTTTGGCAAGTGCCAAGATTTTCTTCCAAGGTTGATTTGAGGAGTGGCTACCATCAAATTCAAATCCAAGAAGATGATGAATGGAAGATAGCATTCAAGGTGAAGGATGGGTTAAATGAATGGTTGGTGATGCCTTTTGGAATGTCTAATGCCCCTGCCACTTTTATGTGCACCATGAACTATGTGTTTAGACCCATATTGGAAAGTTTGTTATAATCCATTTTGATGATATTCTGATTTTCAGCACAGGCATGGAAGAGCATTTGAAACACCTTTAAACTGTTTTTGTTACTCTTAGAAGGGAGAGGTTATTAATAAATTTTGAAAAAAGTGAGTTTTGTACAGACAAGTCAGCTTTCCTTCAAAATGTAATTCCAACAGGAGTAAGCACGGATCCTGAAAAGGTTAGGGCTATACTTGAATGGCCTAGCCCTCCAAGTATTACAAAAATAAAGAGTTCTCATGGGTTAGTTAACTTCTATAAGAAGTTTATCAGAAATATTAGGGATTTAAGTGCTCCCTTGACTGATTGTACCAAATGAAAGTCTTTTTATTGGACTGAAGAAATGGAAAGAAGTTTTGAGCAAATTAAAAAGAAGGTGACCGAAGCTCCTATACTTAGTGCCTTACCAGATTTGAGAATTTTTTTACTATTGGATGTGATGCTTCTGCAGTAGCCATTGGGGGTGTGTTGAGTCAAGGGGATAAGCCAATTGCCTACTTTATTGAGAAACTAAATGATGTGGTACCTACGATAAAGAATTATATGCTATTGTTCAAACTTTGAAACAATGAAGGCACTACTTGTTGCATAGAGAATTCATCTTGTTGACAAACAATCAAGCACGAAAATATATTGATTCTCAAGCCTAATTATCACATAAACATGCCAAATGGGTTTTTTCTTGCAGAATTTTACATTTATCATTCAACATTTGAATGGTGAAACTAATGTAGTGGTTGATGCTTTAAGTAGAAGACACCACCTACTTGTATCAATGACCAATGAGATTGTTGGATTTGAGGAAATGAAAGGGGAATATGCCACATCCTTATTTCAGCGGATTTATCACTGCCCTTAATAGTCTTGCTGCTGCAAGGAATAAATTGTTTGAAGATTACATGTTGGTAAGTGGATTTTTATTGAAGAGACTCCAACCTTGTATTCCCACAGGATCTAAGAGAGAAAAACTGATTTGAGAAATGCATTCAAATAGCTTGGGGGGGGCACTTTGGAAGAGACAGAACTTATAGTTTGGTAAGTGAGGATTTTTTTTAGCCTCAATTAAGGATGTGAATAAGTTTGTTTTCAGATTTTGTCAAGTTTCTAAAGGTGGACAGAAAAATACAAGGTTATACCCTATACCTGTTCTTGAAGGGCCATGGAATTATTGTTGGGATTATCTCTTACTCAACGAGGGAATGATTCTATTTTTTTTTGTTGTGCACTGGTTCTCAGAGATAGACCACTTTATTCCATGCCAAGAGACTACAGATGCAAGTAAGGTTGCTAATTTGTTCTTTGCATAAATTGTCCGCTTACATGGATTGCCCAAATACATTACTAGTGATTGGGATACAACGTTTTTGGAGGAATTTGTGGAGGAAACTCAATAGCAAACTGCGGTATAGTCCAGCCTACCACTCTCAAACAAATGGGTAGACAGAGGTGGTAAATAGGACGTTGGGTAATCTGCTTTGATGTTTAGTTGGTGAGATTCCAAGGCAGTGGGATTTGGTTTTGGCACAAGCTGAGTTTGCTTTTAACTCAAGCATCAATAGGTCCATTGGTAAGTCTCCCTTCCAAGTTGTTTTAGGAAACAATTTTAAGGGAGTTGTTGATCTTCCAAATGGGAAATGGGTTAGTCAAGATGCCAAGGACTTTGCAAGACATATAAAAGGCATGCAGATTTGCATTGAATGTAGAATATATATGAAAAATATAAAAGGCATGCAGATTTGCATTGAATGTAGAATATATATGAATAAGGTGAGCAAGTTATGGTGTATTTACATAAAGAAAGATTTCCTTTGGGCACCTATAACAAGTTGAAACACAGAAAAGTAGGAACATGCAAAATACTATGCCTGAAGATTTGGAGATTAGTCTTGTTTTCAATGTTGCAGATCTTTACCCCTATCATGCTGGTCATGGACAAGTTCCTGATGAAAATGTGCTTAGAGACTTGACCAGAACGTTGCCATAGAAAAATAGAGAATGTGTTGAAAAGATAGTGGATATTGAGATTGTTGCCACAAGAGCTAAAATTTATAAGATGTATTTAATTAAATGGGTGAGTTTACCTGATTTCAACAACACATGGATTCCAAGAATTATTTGAGCTCTCTCTTCCACAGGGAAGGCAAGTTTTTTTGGGTGAAGGACCAAAAGGGCGAGTTCTCTATTAAATCGGCTTACAAACTACTGTCAAGTACTAAAGTGCCCCAAATTGTTGGAAAAAAGTTTGGAACTCACAATTAATTCCTAAGGTTAAATTCTTTTGGTGGATGACTATGCATAACAAAATTCTAACTCAAGACAACCTGGTCACAACAGGTTTTCAACTCCCCAAGAATCTATATATCACTTGTTCTTACATTGTCAATCTGCTAGACAACTCTGGCAGATTGTGATGGAAAAAATTGATGTACCATGGATCTTTAATAGTGACATTCAACAATTTTTACTTGAATGGAAGAGCCCTACCCATAATCCCCTAGTGTGACAACTATGGCGTCAAATATCCCCTCATGTCAATTGGAGGTCATGGAAAGAAAGGAACAATCGTATATTCAGGTAGACTGAAAATTCAGTAGAAGGTGAACTGTTACAAAAATCTTATCAATTACCAACTGGAAGCTCCCTAGCTCGGATATTAGAATTGCTAAGAATTGGAACCTACCAATGACTTAATCCAAATTTGATAACACAAAGAGATTAGCAAGAAAAAGAACAAGATGGAAACCTCCTGTTGTTGGGTGGTACAAGCTTGACTTTGATGGAGCTGCTAGACAGGGTAATGCTACAAGTGGTGGTGTAATCAGAGAACCTGAGTGGCCACACTAGTAATCAAGCTTAATGTATGGGTTTATTCTGTGGAATTAGAATTAAAACTCTTAATATAGAAGGTGACTCCAAACTCATAATTGAAGCCACAAAAGGGTCAATTGATGCCAGCTGGTTCATGGAAGGAATTATGGAGGATATCAAATTTCTTCTTTTGGGCTTTGACTCATTTACTATAAATCACCTTTACAGGGAAGGCAATAGTGAAGCAAGTGTGATGACTGCAATGGGTCTACCTATAGGGGAATTAGATATTGGAGAAATGAAGAACACCTCCCATGCCATGTGAAAACCCTTCATTTGGGCAAAAAATCCTTTAATATAGTGGAAAATGGGGACCAAGCATAAATTTTTTTGGGGGTTATTACTAAGTATAATTTTGTTAATTAACAAGAGAAGAAGTGTGACTTTGCGAAGAAAAAAAGGGCAACCTTTGAGAAGTAGGATACAAAATTTGAATTGGATGACTATGGTTAATAGGGTGGAGAACCTGAATCTACTCACATATTGCATGCCTAATCCTTCACTAAGTACTCAAATTTATTTTGGGTATTTCCTTATGTTCTCGGCATTACAAACAATTTGAGGCTTTTTGAAAACTAGAGATCGATTGTATCTAATAATGACGCCATGGGAGGTAATAGGATCAAAGTCAAACTAGATAGGTGTGATGATTTAAAAAACAATGCCACTGTGTGGCATATATGTAAAGGAGGGGTGGCTTAATATATTGAAAATATGACTGGCCACGATGAAAATCTGTCGACTTAGTTTGCCACATCCTGGGCTGATAGAAGGATTTAAGTGGGGGGAATCTATTTTGAAGTTAGTGAGGATGTGATTGTGAAGGCAACGGGTCTTTCCACTAATGGGCAGAAATGGAAGAAGATGAGCCGTGTCTCGAACATGGAGAGCTTGAACCAATTTTTTCGTGAGAATAAAACTCCAGCCAAACACCATGGTGGTTACGAGCGTGAGCAACTTCCTAAGCCATGGGACTAGGTATGTCTCATGATAATGCAGTATTTCACATTGGAGGGAAGGTTTAGTGTATATTATTTCTACCATATGCTTTTGCTTAACCATTTTCGCAACCACAATATTATTTCATTCCCTTTTTTTCTTCTCCATTGCTTGGAAAATTCTATCAAGGAGGCGGTTGATTCTGCTTAAAATAATGAAAAAGAGCCCATCCCTCTCCACCAAGGACTTATCCTTAGGCTTTACCATTTCCATCTGGCTCTCTGCCCACCTAGGCCCATTATTGTGCAAGAGGCCCCAAATTCTACTACCCTTACCTCGCCCAGTCTTTTAAACTTACTTGGGCCTATCAAAAAGGAAGGCATTAAAAACCCTGGTCTGAAATCCCGACAAGGAAGCCCTGAAACCCCCACCCATGCTAGAACTGAAGGGGAGTCAAAACATAATAAACGGTAAGCCCAACCCCTGAGCAAGAAAAAAGGAAAGGCCTCTAAAAAACCCAAATTTACAATCCAGGACATTGATTCCAACATAGAGGTCATTGAAGGAACCAACACTCCTAGGCGGTCAACCAGGCTAGCCACTTGTTCCACGGGTAAGGGGAAGAAATTAAAGGTGGATACAGGGTCTGAAGAGGAAGAGGATAGTGGGAATGAAGAGAAAAAAGAAACCGACAAGGAGGTTGAGGAAGATAATGAGAAGAATGTAGAGATGGAGGATAGCTCAGATACTGCTAATAGCTCTTCTCATGTGTCTGAGAGGATAAAAACAGGGCCCATAGACCTAGCTAATTAAGGCTAAGGAAGTAACTACTGCTGTCGGGACTCATGGTGACCTCCTGTCTAGAAATTGTGACAAATGTGTTGCCACTGCTGGAGAACTAGAAAAAACTAAGGTCAGAGTCTCTGAGCTTGAAAGAAAGATTGGTAGCATTTCAAGATTCTCCATGAGAGTTATGCACAGTTCAGTGACATTCCTTTGTCTGCTACAGAAGGAGGTGTTGGGCAACGATGATAGTGATGAGGGCAACTATAAGGAGCTCTTTAAGTTCCTCACGGAGGATTTGTCGACGACACTTCAAGTTCAATGCAACTACAAGGGAGCTCAATAGGGACTGTGTGCCTTGTTCAGTTTATTTTCGTCCTTATTGCTGCTAGTTGCCACTATGGGCATATTATGAATACTTTCTTACTTTTTAGATGGAACATTATTACTAGATGTTTCTATGTTTACTGGGATGGCCCTAGGTGGCCTTTTTATCAGACTTTTAGTAGTTTAGAATCTTAGATGGTATACTGGACAGTGGATCCAGAGACTTTAACTCCTTTTTGATGGTGTGGATGATCGATATTAGCTGATATTTTTTATATTAGTTGCTAGTTTTTGCTGTTATTGTTAAACTGCTGATTATACGCCCTCCGGGCTGTTGCACTTAAGGGACAACACCCTAGTTTTTGCTGCTTCAATATAAAAAACAACACATGGATCACTGGAGAAGATCTCATGAAATTTACAAGTTCAGATTCTTCTGGACCAGGAAATTCAGAAACCTTTCAAAGGCAGGGAAGATAATGTAACTACTGGATAGAAATATGGGACCACTACCCGACCACTGGCCTGCCCTCGCTAGCTGCAGCCTATTTTCGGCTTGTAACTGTCTATTATGGACAGATTCTGTTTTGGTATGTGCTTTCTTTTTAAGTGTATGGGAAGTGGTATATGTAGGAGAGATTTTGTTTATTTTGGGGGGAAATGAGACTGCTATTATGGAGTTTTTGGAGCTCGTTGAATATTTTTGGATTGAATAACATGTCTTAGTTTTTGCATAACTCAGTGATTCCGTGGGTCTCTTGTTTACAATTCATGTGATTCTCTGATCTTGCAAGTCTTAGTTCTTTTTTCATTTTAGTTAAGAATTTATTTGTCTTGTGATAGTTAAAGTTCTCTTGAATGTGTTTTTTAGAATAGAGTTCTTCCCGGTTTAATCTACTATAAGTTGTTGAGCAGTTTTGAGAGACAAGGGCAGAAGAGATTTGAGAATCTCTCTGCATCAATTGCTTTTTATTCTCAGATATTATTGCATCAAACTTTAAGGTAAGTGTTTGGAATAAATGTTAGAACCATCTTTTTGACTTGAATAATCAAGTCATGGTGTTCCCTTCCATCAAATTAGATATCTCTACAATTCATTACATTTTTTTCTTTTATTTCCAGCCACTTGTTTGAATAGAGATCCTATTCCTCTGCAAATTGGTTCTCTTTCTCTTTTTCCAGCTCCTTGAAAGCTTAGTATTTCTACAAATTGAAAACTGTCATTGCTCTTTTCATCACTCGCACCCTCTTTTGTTGAATCTGCACATAAATTATTAGAAACAAAAATCAAATTAAAGGATTTTTTTTTCCATGGTTGCTGCCTCCACTTTGTTCAAATTCAGGCACGCTTCCAAATTCTTCACTCCTTTTTTTATTGTCCTCCTTTGTTTCACAACAAATGTCTCTGTTCCTATTGTTGAAATTAGTAGTTGCGATAGAAATCTTTGTACCTGTGATAGACTGCTGATCGGTTCATAAACTTGAAGAGTCTCGGTTGTTGGTGACGCTCATTGAAGATGAAATGACACTTATTCATAACTGTCACCGCCCAGTTAGAGACGTCGAGCTGTATACTTAACATTGTCGAAGTTGTCTTCGGCTTTCCCTTCATTGTCGATATTTATTATTCCATATTAAAGGCTCTTTATAAGGGTCAGAGTGTGTGTCTGTTGCGATGGATCATCCCCTTTGTAACTGCTGAGCGGTGACCTCTTGTCTTCCGTCAGTTTCAAGTTCGCATGGTATATGAAAACATTATGATAGCTATCGGGGGTTGATGAAGTTTATATAGCAGCCACTCTTGACATCATGATGCCAGCTACAGACTGTATGGTCTTTGTTTATTATTGCATATTCTGATTGTGATCTGGGTTACATATTGTGTTCTTTGAGAGACATTGTAATCTGAGAGATTTGTTGTGTTGTTCGTATTTGTAGAAGTGATGCAGGCTATGCTCAAATGTATGTTCTGTATATGCATAGCAGAAGTGATTGAACTGTGAATAAGGCTTATTGATTGTCTGATAAGTATTATCAGTCATAAGCATGAAGATCATTGTAATTGTGTGGAGAATACAATAAAGTATCTACTTTGAGTGTGGCTGGGGTTTTCCCTCGAGTAGGAGGGTTTATCCAGGGTAACTCTATGTCTTGTGTTTCTGTGTAATATTATATAGTTATCTGATATCTGTTAAGTTAATCTGGTTCGAAAACATTAACACCTATTTCCTCCCTTGGTCGCCCTTGATTCTTAGGAAAGTGATGTTCTTCTACACCGTTTTCATCACTAATGAGATGCTCTAGATATTCCTTTAGCCTCTTCTGACAAGTTGTGTTCTCTAAAAACAAGAAATCATCGAATAATGAGCTTCCAAAGATCTCCATCTTTTCTGCAGCTTCCTCTCTAATGTGGGACTACTTCCATTGCGACAACATTTTGGGCCTCCTCTTGTAATAGGCTGCATTCCTCTTTGTAGTAGCCTTCCAACTCTTATCTTTTTGCATTGTAATTTTTAATGCCTTATTTTTCTTCAAGGTAAAACACCTCAACAGCTCCATTCAAGTCATCCATCTTTTTATCTTCATCTCATTCATCTATCTCTGTACTTTGTAACCCTTGGAAGATCACGTTTAAGGGTCTTCCATCCACTAATGATTTTGCCAGTTCTTCAAGGGATTTAATCTTTTTTTTTTTGTTTTAACTAGTCCACTCCTTGGGCCAATCTTTGACCCAATGGATTTTCTCTCTAAGAACAACTCTTACTCACAATGTAATTATTTATCTTCACCTTGCTTTTTCACCATCTCACAACTGTTCAATGCTTTTATGGTAGTTTTTTTGTCTTATTATTCCATTCCTCATAATCCTTTAACAAGCACCATAATTCTTCCAACTCAATCTCTAATTTTTGTAACTCTTTTTGTGGGTCCTTTGTTAGCTTCGGCCTTTGCTTTTGCCTGATCTTTTCTTCCACCATGATTATCCTCTTTCTTACTTTATAATTTAATTCCATTATGGATCTATAGTCATGCCCCTAGTCCCAAAATAGATCTGCATCTCTCTTCTCATCTTCCCTTTTGGATGGACAACCCATTTACCATAGATCAACATTCAATTGATATCCTTCACCTCTTTGAAGAAATTATCACAAATTTAGAGAGAGCGTTTACAAGTTAATACTTCATAAGCCCATACAAAATGACCTCAACTTAGACATCGACACTTAACAACATAGATAACAATAAACAACAACATAGATAACAATAAACTTCTTATAACAACATCTAATAATCATTTATATAGATGAATGTTTTCATCTTCTTCATAATGTAGGGGTATTAAGGCCTTAATGTAACTTACTCACAATTTTGAATTAGATGTCTTTGCAAATCATCACAATTTTTCTTCTTACGCGTCCAGCCACTTGTTGGAATAGAGACCCTTCTTGCCAGAATGAGACAAACCAAGTGATTTATGCAGTAGGTCTGCTCCTCAGTTTTAACACAAAACAATTCAATAAGTCTTAACAAACACAAGAGACAGTAGTGAGGAACACACTCTCAGTTGCACAACATCCAGTCCATGTGTAGCTTATATTTATGGATAAGAGTCTTTACATGGGCTTTGTCTCTTCAATACCAAAATCCAACTCCCACGAATCTGTCATTCCTAACTACTGCCCCATCATTACATATCGTCCACCTATTATCCTTTCTTCACTCACAAGGCATCATGTCCTAACTCAATTCAAACTTTCACTTTTGGCATGCATGTTACCGTTGTTCCTTTAAAAGGCTGAGCTGTTACGAATCACTTCTAAATTTAGAAAATCAAAATACAAATTGTCTTGCTTCTTAATTCCAATGGAATCAGTTTGTACTGCCTCTAGATTTTGAGGAGCTGGTTCCAGTTCCTGCAGTTCCTGTTTCTGAAGAGTCAGTTTGCATTGGTTGCTGATTCAAATTAGTATATAAGGTAGGGCATTTTTACCTAGTAAGCAACTAGATGTCTCTTTTTATCGTTAAGCTCTTTTCTTCTAGGTCTCTTTTTGTGAGCTGTCAAAGATTTGAATGGTATATCTTGCAATTGAACATTAAACTAAGGTGGGTTCTCAAGGTTAAAATAAATGGACATTCCCGTACTTTGTCTTTAGTTTTTTTGAAATGTTTATATATGTGGATGTATATTGCTACTTCTAGTAATTATTAATGTATAAATTTTTTGACCTTACCAAACCTTTCCATAATCTACTAGCCAAACCAAACTAGTGCATGGTCTCCATGTACATGCAAATTTTTTATATCAACAAACATTTGCCAAGTAGAGAAAGAAGAATTTAAATAAATCTTTTTTTTTTATCGGTGATTGCTTTTGATTGGAGCTATGAACCAGTAGGGTCACATTGGGGGACCCCATCCCCGTGGTGGTACAATTGTCAAGGTATTAACACCTCCCATTGATAATTTCATTCTACAGATATCACTTTGAATGATCAAGAAATGCCCTTTCACTATTCGGGATGACATGAGAATCTCTTTTAATATCGGAACTCCTTATCTCTCCTGGCACCCAGGCGAAGCTCCTTATCTCTCCAACATTTTTCTCCTCCTTATCTCTCCAACATCTCCTCCTTATCCCTCCATATTGCTGAGGCTAATCTCCTTATCCCTCCGTGTGTCTCCATACACCTTTTTCATCGTGTCAAGCCGTTAGAGCTGGCATTTGATTGGTCACCATCGTGTGCAGTTACCGCACAGTATTTGGCGGACAGGCAGGGCGTCAACAGTTGTCAGTGGGTGTCGTTGTCAGGGGTTGGTCCTCATGCATGTATACAACTGCGGGGGGCGGGATTCGAACTTGAGCTGCCCTTTCAACAGGGCTTGTGACTTACCGTCACACGGCGGGGTCATCCCCGAATTTAAATAAATCTTAAACACAATATGATGCTGTTGTTTCAGAATATGAAGATTACTGTAATCCACCGTTACTTCTTTAGGAATAATGCTCCATTTCCATGAAGAAGAAATATTGCATTATATACTCTGCTATACATGTGTTCCTTAACTCTTATCATTTCTTCTTTTCAAACATTATATCATTCTGATCTTCAATTACTTTCAGTCCATGTTTATGTCATTCATATTGATTATGTATTCTTAGGCTTTTCTTTGCTGGGCTGCTGAAATTCCTCAAGCACATAGTTGTGTTTTAAGAGCATTGCCACTCATATTGTCAATCCTTCTCTACTTTGAGTGATGCTTCTCTGTATGCCCCAAGTCTTGAACCAATGTTCTTTTCAGGTTATTAGTTCCCTCTGTCAACACTTCCCTTGCCCCTTGGTCCAGCTATTATTTGCCTTCTGCTTAAATTTCTATGCCATTTTGCCATTTCTCGGCTATCTATGTGTTTCCCAGAGCATATTTTTGGTCTTGCTCCCAGACCATGCAGAAAATTTTGCTGTTTTCATTTTTGCATTGTAATTTTTTTCCATCCTCTTTCTACATTAGTGTTGATTTGAATTCCGTCTCCTTTTTGGCAGACATTGTTTTTTAACCCATTTTATTTCCATAGTAACAAGGGATACTGTGACTCTGGTTCATATAACCGGCTGGAATCCCACTGATTTCTGTACCACAAAGATTCAAATCATATAAATTATGGTTGCCATTAGTTGGAGTATTCCTCCTTCCTGATTTCTGTGGAGCTTCATTTTTTGCTAAATTTCTACATATGGCTAGGACCATGCCCCATTAATGTTGATTCAGGGTATTCTCTTCAGTGGTAGTTTTCATATCACCTCTTTTATCTTGGTAATTTTACCACAAAATAGCTTATGTTCGAGCCTGATTAAACAAGCAACTCAGTTCCAGTTTAGGGATGTATTTTGGTATCTTGGTTCTTGAATCAACTTCCAGTTACTTTTAACTTTATATCTATTGCAAGCTAAAACCTAGATCATTGACTCTGCTTTTGGCATATTATTTGCTCTAATTCATAAGTCTTTGGTACCATCAAAGTCTAGACCCAGTTTTCCTTCTTTGGTACCATCAAAGTCTAACAGTGAGATCCTGTATGGGGAAGGAGTCTACTTATCCCTGGAAATCCTGTTATACTTTTATCTGGTCCTTCCAGAATATACAACTATTAAATCTCTGAAATGGCAGGTATGTTAGCATATACATTGAAAATTATTTTGATGATGCCCATCTGTTTCTAATTGATTCTCAGAAGACAACTTTTGAGGGTGAAGGAACAATTTGCATTTGCACATTAAAAGGCATAGAAAACAATTGAAAATGATTTATATTGTGGGCACTCAGAAGACAACTTTTGAGGGTGAAGGAACAATTTGCATTTGCACATTAAAAGGCATAGAAAACAATTGAAAATGATTTATATTGTGGGCACTTATCTTTTAGAGCATCTAATGAAATATCAAAATTGTAAACTAGCAGCTGTGGGGACTAAATCTCTATTCCTTGGATATTGGAAAGAAAATTGAACAAGTAATACTCAATGCACATATATTATTCACTGAGATTGAACAGGCTTTCTTTATAATCAATATATGTGATGGACTGGCTTGTACAATTGATTTCTAGAAACTCTAGCGGGCATGGATTGCAGAGTTTGGTCCTGTGTAGGTCAGGGTAATGTCCCTGCCTACTTCGGAAGAACTGAATCGGCCTCTTGCAACCAAACTTACTTAGGAAACAACTGCATGCTTTGCAAAGTCTTAAAGAAAGTTCTGTGAGTTTTTGTAAAGTCTTTTATAAACACAACAAATTTAGCATGCCTGGTGCAGAGCCATAAAGAAAGTTGTGTTTACTATTTGAAGTACTATACAAGCACATCAACTTGATTAAGTTTTTGAAAAATAAAATCTTCAAGGGAAATGCTGGAGTTACAAGTACTTGGGATCCTAAGGAAAGGGCGAAAAGGTGTTCTAAGACCAGGGGATGTGCAGAATAATGATCTTCATGATTAGTTTCAGACTTTCAGTGATTAGTTGTCTGGTACTTGTAGATTTCAGTTCTCTATTTTGTTTTATTTTCTGGTCTATATAGGTTCAACATCTATTCACAGAAATTAATGGAGATTTTCAGAAAGCCTTATCTTCTATGTTATAAATTTCCTTCAATTGGTATCGAAGACCAGGTTGAAAGGTCTTGTGGAAGATTGAAGATCAGGTTGCTGTTAAAGCATGGAAAGTAAGACCTACAAAAACAAAGCCTGAAGATAATCTGTAGGGTAGGCCATATATTAGAATCAGATATGGAAGAGAGAGAATTCAAACTGTGATATCGTCAGTGGTGTGTGCTCATAGTGGACAGAAATATAAAAGAAAGAAAATTTTAGTGAAGAAAGCATTTTTGGGTTGATTTATAAAGCACTAGGTATAACACAAACATTTTGGAAGGGGACCGGAGAGGTCTCAATCAATAATCTTCCACTTTGTTTATAGTTCTATCAATATCTGCTTTCCTGAGATATATTTTGCCTCTCAAGAGAGAGTAGCATATGCAACTGCTAACCATCTATATGAGTAGTGAAACAATCTCTGAAAAAGCCGTTGTTGTAGCATTATCAAGGTAGTAAGTATGGGAAAATATTTTGTTTGCTGCATTACCATTTTTTTAAAATAACGCTAGTAGTTATTGGACAACATATAGACAATGCAAAGTAGAAATAGAAATTGTTTTAAGTTCTTATGACTTGTTTAATTTCAAATTGTTATACGGAGGTATTTGTTTTTTTGTGTGAAAGTTTCGTATTATTAAAGAGCAAAACTGTGCGTTAGCTCAATTGGTTGGTTGGTAAGTGGAATTTGTATCTGTAATGGACTTTACAAAAGAAAGTTTTTTTTGTTTGAAAGTTTGTAAGGCTTTGTAGGTTGAGGGCTTTGATTTATAATTTGTAGCAACTTATTCATACTTAGTCTTTAGAATATAAGAAATGTTATTTTGTAAATGAGAGCAGTTTTTGAAGTGATAAGATGTATTATATTGTTAAATGGAGTAACAAGGTGTTGTGTTTAAAAGGATACGTATGCATTTTTGAAGAGATGTTTAGAGTGATAAGGGTGTGATTGGAGTTATAAGGTGCTTATGTGTTTGAGATTTATGACTAATCTTTTTTTTTGGTTTAATTTGTTGATCTTAACTTAGACCGTGATGAGGATTCTCCTTTAGATAATCTCGTTGGATAGGGAATTATGGATATACGTACGTACACACGAGAGTGGTGGAGTAGCGCAATGACATATCTCAACTGTTTCTGGCAACTATAGTTGCTGCTCGACTCACCCGAGCCCGGAAAGCTGAATCAATTCGGGGAGATGCGACTAGACCCCCCACCCATCCCCACACACGATGCCGAGAATCGACATGAGCTTGCGACATACCAACTATCCACCCGACACTATAGCCTGAAAAAGTGCGAGAGAGAGGAGAGACAATCAATGGTTTCTGCATTTTACATCATTGGATCTACTTTGTATGAAGATGGCATTTTATCTTTATGCATTAAAATTGACAACTTCAAAAAGCTAATCAAATAAAAAAATGTTAGAGGCTATTTTAACCTACTTTTATGCAGTTTTGTGTTCAATATATTATACTACAATAGGAGATTGAAGGTTGCAAGATTAGACACCCAATGCCTTAGCACAAAAGAAAGATGTTGAATGGGATGCTGCTTCTACACAAGCAAATGAAACATGCAACTCTTTGAAAGCTCCAAATATCAAGCTATGATTTAAGAGTATGAGAAGCCTTTCTCTTTGCTTGAAATTCTCTTTGTTATTCAGTGTCAAAAGAACTTGTGTTTTGTATTTATAGTATCTTAGCTCATAACCTAAGACTTTTTTTTTTTTTTTTTTTGAATTGTCACCCTTCTTAAGCGGTTTCGAAATCTCAAAAAATTCCCCAATGTCAGTATTTATTAGCTCCAAGAAAGGTTACAATAACATCCAAAACCTTTGACACATACTTCCCTTTTGTTTTTGTTGGCTCTGACTCGTAGTTTCAAAACCATGTACAATTTCAGACACATTATTCTTTTAGTTCTTAGTTAGAGCATTGGTAGGTTCTAAAAACCCCTTTGAGCTTGGAATATGGTTGCAAAACCATACGGAAAGGTTGATATACATTTCAATAATCTCTTTTAAAGAAACATTACGCTATGGAATGAGTGTCAATTGCTGACACTAGTTCCAAAACCTACAATATTTGTTGACAAACACTAAGAAATATGAAATGTTCCTTTATTTTTAAAATGGTTGTGAAATGGATGTCAGGTTCTGACAAGTTTTTGAGAATCCTGTTGGGAGTTGATAGAAGTTCTAAATTTCTTCAATCTTTTGATGAACACTTTGTTTTCTTTTAAATATTCACTAGTTTTGAATAGCACATTGGGGGCCATCAATGGATTTGAAAGTGAAAACATCTAACAAACATTATTAAGATAAACACTTATTTAATTCTTCACAAACTTATGATCAATTATGAAATTAGAGTTAGAAATTAGTGAGATTATGACAACCTTGTTAAGATTTGACACGAGTTTCAAAACTACTAATAATCATAAATAAAAATTAATTAAAGAAATGCTCTAAAAAGAATGTTTAAAGGTGTTGACAAAGGTTATAGGATCAACTCAAAACACCAAAAAATACCTAGAACTCTCTCTCGAAAAACTTCACAAAGGAAAGCATAAGACTTGAAAGAACCCAACATGGAAAAGGGTGATTTTTTCGAGATGATGTTGACTTTTATAACACCGTGATTTTTTAAAAATAGATGAGAAGAATATGTTACTCTAAACTAAGGCAACACATTGTATATAGAAATATATTCCTTATCCACCATTATTTCACTAGGCAGATTATTATTGTTGAGTTTCTCATTCCCCTTTGATCTAATTGAGTTCCCATGTCTTTGATCTAACTCTAGTTCTTGGGTTGGAGACTAAAATTGTTTGATTCCCAATTTCTCAAAGTGTTGTGGACTAGAATCAATCATTTTACATTGTTGGGCTTGCATTTCATCATTCTTGCTCCTAGTTGATTCTTACTATTCCATAGAAATCTCTGACATGTTAAAGAGTATCTATTATTTTCACAGAGTAATTAAATAATACATAACACAATACAAAAATGATAAATTAAAACATACATGAGTATATATATAGCACCATAGGGTTTCTATCTCATTCAAATCATAATCAAATAAAGATTAATCACAAGTACATAAAAAAAGGAAGGGAAACATAATGGGAACCAAAACCCATACCAAATGCAAAAAATTATAAATAAACAAGTCATCAAATTTTGTATAGCGAGCTCGCCA
>MU225256.1:1498755-1509368 GCA_018584345.1 Thuja plicata | reverse complement strand
ATACTCATCGTAACTGTGATATATGGCAGTCACGATAATATCGTGACTGTTCATATATGACAGTCACGATAGTATCGTGACTGTCTTTTAAGACTAATGTAAAACATAAACAAAGTTGTCGGCAGTTAATATGAAACGTAAACTATAAAGTTACGGGTCGATTAATGTATAACAGTCACAACTTATCATTACGATAAGTTGTAACCTTTCACTCTTGTATTGTTTCAGTTTAATATATATGGTACTAAGATGTTGTAGGAACAATCAATCACAACGGCAATTGTTTTCTACAGCATCTTAGTATTCATAGCATCTTCAGATCCATATTTCTTAACATATATGTCATAGCACCTAAAGATAATATAGATTGAGTTCTAGGGATTTTGATTCCTCTCTCTTTGACGACTTGTGCCAAGCAATTTCCAGTTGGGACCTAGCTTCTATGAGACCAATCCATGTGATCAAGTTTTCATTTTCACCCTTCTATGAGTAGAGCTCATGTCTTATTGCTGCATTATACTATAGGTTGGGATTATTTTTTCAATTGCACCATCTCTATACGAGTTTCATATGGATTTTTCATCAAGTGTCACTTGGGATAAAAATATCAATATGGCTCTCTACATATGATTATAATCAGGGATAAAAAGCTAGCATACCTCTCTTAAGTGAGGAACACCAACTCACAATTCCAATAGTGTTGTAAGTGAAAGTGTGTCGCTCATCCAATTTTTTTACATCAATATATAAATTCATCAATCTCCATATGAAATGTAGAGTAACATAAAAGCCAATAATTTAGATGTTCCTCCTACCATCTAAGGTATACCACTACCCACATGGGATAATACCATATGAGTGTACCCCTCTATATGTTATTACAATGATGGTTGTGGCAATCATTATGGTGGTGGTTGTACAAGCATAGGAAGTGCATGACATTTTGGAGGTCATCTTTTGTTTCCCATCCAACAAATGCTTGTCCTTGTCCATGTTCTCTATCTCTATCCCTACCTTTTCTAAGATGCTTAATGTGGATCCTCGACGCCAAAGGTACCCATTCCATCCATCTTTATGATACCCCAATATAATTTTCCATTGGGAGTTGTTATATTGCAATATATGTATCTCTAAACTACTAAGGAAACTTACTAATCAAGAGTTCCTTTACTATTGATCTTCTATCTATAAGAGAAGTGGAACCATGACATTCAATCAAGGAGGCATCATATCCCTCCCTCAAGCCAACATGCCTATATAAGAATCCATAATCATATTGGTTGCAGTAATCTACAGAGTTCATGAACTATGATTAAAAAGTCAGCTAGCTTGCCCCATCTAGAAGCCTTGGGAGCATCTCTACCTAGATTATGATGACCCCATGCTCAAGAAATAAATCCATTACCACTTTATGTAAGCTAAGGAAATCAAACCATAGGTGAATAACTCGATATTAATCTATGTTTGTGTAGCTAAGGATGCTAATACCCTAGTTATATTTGTTGATGTGGACGTTACTCACACCTATTAGAAATTAGGATCTTAGGATGCTAATCATTATAAACAAGATAGAAAATAAATACGATAAGAACTATACAATTATAAATTTACGCATTACACAAGATATACATGGGAAAAACCCTTTTGGGTAAAAAAAACCCCATAAAGTGCATCATTGCATTAAAACACTTACAAAATATAGTCTATCATAAACAAAATAAATTTGGGTATACTTCTCCTTACTTCCACATGGCCCATAATACCTTTTGTGTATAGTGATATAACTCAATATAAATCTTGAAATCCACTCTCTCAAATGAGAGAGAACATCCTTAAATATAGGAGGAAGGGTGACTACATAGTCACACCTTTCCAATAACCCCATTCATAAATAAGCAATAATCTTATAGTTATTATACCGTAATATTCAAATTGGATATGCTTAATAAAGCATATAATATATAAGGTCTTATAACCTCATATTAAAGAATTAAATATAAATGTTCTAAGGGTGTGAGCCCTAATAACATTATGTTCTAATTGTCCTCCCTTAATGTTAATAGGGGGCATCACATTTTAATTTCCATAGAAGAAAAATGAAACACACTAGTAACCTAGGTCTTCTTTGGCATTGATAAATAGGGACACAAATATATGCAAACATGTAGATCACGTACCAAGCTACATGAAAGTGAACTTGTAATAATTTATAATCCTATTATTTTTTAAAATGATGCTATCAGGTCTTATAAAAATATATTGGAGTTGTAGTTTTGTTATATTAGCCTTTCCCTAGGTTCATTACATGGTGGCCATAGGTCTTAATAAAATATGACTGTAGGACTTAATACAACACTTTTACAAGTGGAAGATTTACAAGGAGAACAATTTACAATATGCCCATACGACTTAAATTTTTTCCCATAGGACCTGAAAAACTTGTATGTAAGACTTATGAAAATGTGCCCGTAGGACTTAAATAATCTACATATAGGACTTACAATAATATGCACATAGAACTAAAAAATGATGCTCGTAGGACTTACGAAATTGTGCTTGTAGGACGGACTTGAAATGTGCCCGTGGGACTTAAAATATCTACCAATAAGACTTAAAAAATCTACCTATAGGACTTAAAAAATCCGCCCATATGATTTATGAAAATGTACTCGGAGGACATAAATTTAGGATTTAGTCTCTAGGTGGTAACATTGACATGCACACTCCCCCTAAATGATATCATTTAAGGCCAAGAACTGATCTAAATTTGGGGCATTTAATACAGAAAGGTCTTATGCCTATTAGATTTGATATCTAAAGAGTTATATTCCAATATGTTTTATATCATAGTATACTTTCCCTTAAATCTAGACCTTGAGAGATCTTTAATGGTGGAATACTTTCACTTGAGTTAGCTGCCCATGTTATTCAATGTATTTTTATCTCTTTAGAAATGAGATTCTATGGAAGGAGTGCAATAATTTCAATTAAAATATAGTAAGATGGTACTTTTACAAGTATCTGACTAGAACTTTTCAATAAATCTTCAAAGCCATATTGATTTATTAAGAGCTACTTTTGTATTTCACCCTTTTGATTAAAAAATAGAAGATAGTTTTTTTCAAAGGTATTGCATCATCCATGTAATAACACTTGCATAATTTTTTGAAGACATGGTCTATCGTAGATTTTCTATAAATAGAATCACCAAAATAGTCAGTAACATGATAATAAAAGAACCGATTCATGGTGCAGGAATAAAAAAGACCATAATGAATAATGTGTATTTGTCATTTGCAAGAAGCACAAAGTATTCCATATAATGTAGTCACTTTGATTAACATGAATTATTTGTCATGTTCCATTCCAAAAATAATATCAGCCACGCTATTAAAATGTACTAATGATCCATAAAAAAAATAAAGCAATGGGTGAGCTATCCTTTCAAGGCTTTATGCTTCGATAGAGTGCTAGGATTATATCCACCCATTAGAATAATCAATACAGGGTATCTTATTTATAATAATATGATTACACATTGGATCAAATACACGATAGAACAATAAATATCATTGCAAATATATGCATATTAAAGTTAGTGTACTAGGGGTATATCCACCCATTATAATAATCAATATAAGTTGTTTTATTTATAAAATTATAGTTAAACACTAGATCAAATACACAATAGAACAATAAATATCATTGCAAACATATGCATATTAAAATTAAGTTATACTCAAAGACAATAAGCAATGCATGTTAAACAACCATTTTGGTTGAGATTTATCATGAGATTCCTTCATCAATCTCAAGCTTATGCCTAAAAGAAGACAACAATTGATTGCTAGGATTTAAAAAATAGTTATGTTAATGCACCTTATATTTTTCCCTTGCAAGAACATGTTATTAAAACATTTCAAAACTAGATCCTTGTTCCTTCTTGAAATCTTGATTTAATTAATTATAAAAATTAACCAATTATTCCAAGGTAAGCTCATGACATCTATATGATGCAAGTTTTGAGTCTTAGATAAAGCCAAGGATAATTGCAGGTCGACACTTATTCTTAGTAGAAAAGAAGAAAGGAAAGGCCAAGTTGATGGTTAACTCCATTTTGATTAAGTTGGCTTTCACTTTTATATTTTGTTGCAATCACTCAAATAGATATTATCTGATGAAGTACAATACATATTTGTAATGTAATATAAATTTTATTAGAAGTTATGAACTTCTAAACGTTTGTAAAACATTATGTCTCATGGAAGGGGGCTTCCTAAAAACTAAAGCTTGAGCTGCTTGAGATTTCTAAGGAATATTTTGAAGTTGACGATCCCATGAATTTTGTAGTCTAGTTCTGCTTAAAATTTTAAGCTCCAATTTTAGGAAGTTGGTGGTCTCATGAAATCATCTTTGACTTCTATAATTTGTGCATGATAAAATTATGTTAAAAAAAATTATTTTCCCTCCAATTTTTTTTAAAATCTAAATTTACATGTTTGACAAGTGCCGCATAACATTCCTAAGCTGGTGGGGCAATTTGTAGCCCAACCCTATTTTCACCTGCTTATATATGCAAGCCTAAAAAGAGAGGTTCTATTTTGTGGGAAAAATTCTAAATAATACCATAGCAATTTTTTTTCTCCATAAGACCTCCCCTTCCTAAAAATAAATTTTAAGCTCCCACTTTATTTTAACAAAGCAAGTGGTTGTGAACTTGTCTCTTGCTGCGAACAAAAATTAAGAGATGGTTGCTAATGAAAATGGTCAAAATCTTATCGGTAGTCATATGAAACCCAATAACCTACCTTGAATCAATGACAAGTAAATCGGGAATCAATTTTCAAACATCAATCAAATTCAACTTTATAGTTATAATTAATTATAACTAAAATGAAATACATGTTCTAAGTCAACCCAAGAATAAAAAAATTCCTTTTTCATGAAAACATCATCTGAAGTCATCTAAATAGGAGCAATTGTTGGAAGATTGTTGAGCATGTCAGATTTTGGTGTATGTGTGTGCTGACATTAATGTTTTGTCATTGATGTCAACATTCCTACTACTATATCAGACAGTGTGTTCAATATGGCTAGCGAGGAAGATTTTTCGTTGTTTAGGTGCTATGTTGAATATCTTGGGGTGCGATCGTGATGTATGGTTTCGAGGTGGATGTATTTGTTCTACAGAGGTTCGCAGATGTTTGGGTATCAGTGTGAGGAAGATATCTTTGATCTATCAATGACTTCATTTTAGTGTTCCTGTTGTGACAAAGGTTGAGTTATTGCTTCGTAAGGATCAGTGTTGATGTTTCAAGTGCTGCAGAGATGATGATGTATTTAGGATTTACTGTTGGTTCCTCAACTGGTGTTGTTAATGATTCAGAGTTCATAAAGTTATCTCTCTGATGAGATAGAGTTGTGTTGCTACTATTCATTGTAGAGATGAGTTTGGATTATGAGTTCAAGATGTTGAGAAGATTCAAGAAGCTATTATTGTTGCTTGCTGGTATTCATGGATCATGTTATGATCTTTTTGCTGGATCACATTGATCGGAGGTGATCAAATGTGGTGATTTACTAGCGTGTTGGCATTTCTCTATTTAAGTCTTAGCCGACTTGGTGGAGTAACATGTTGCGATGCTTGGCTCGGTTTTGGTGATACTGTTGCATGTTAGAGGATGATTATTTTGGGTCCTATCTAAGTCCTTACCGACTTGATTTGGATTTCCTTGTAGTTTGAGCATAATATTTGTATCATTTTTGTGTATAGGTCTTGGCCGACCTTGTTGTTGAAATTCATTGTAATATGTATATAATGAGAAACCATTCTATGATTGCGGTGTGTGTGTGGTTGTGGTATCTATGCGAGGATATTTGTAGCCAACAATAGAGGAAGAGATTTTACTTCATTGGAACTATGTTGGCATTGAAGATGCTATAAGTCAGTTTGGTTATTGGAAAATTTGTCCACTCCTATGAATTGTAATAAGTGAACTCAACTGAGGGCCAAATCGTTGTATTGCGAGCAGTGTGCTCTAGGCAGTGGGCCTGTGAATACATGTGCATTCCATTTTTGTATTCATTTTCTCTTAATCGGACAATACTTTTAACAGAGTACAATTATCTAGTGGGTTTGACTCCCACCGGGGTTTTCCCTTAACCGGGATTTCTCGTGAACAAATCTTGGTGTTTTGTGTTATGTATTGTGGATCTTGCATTACTGTTTATCTTTCAAAATTGTAAGTGGTTTAAGTGAAAATAAAGTTTTTAGGTGTGTACAAATGATTCACCCTCCCCCTCTCAGTTGTGCTTGCCTCCTTTTGGGCCTAACAATTGGTATCAGACCTAAGTCCTTTTGAAGAAGCTTAATCACTTGAAGGAGATCCATAATGGAAAGTATAAGGAAAAAAAGTTCAAAGTTTGATGGAAGCATCTACCTGATATGGAAGGATCAAATGATTACCTACTTGATATGCATGGGGACATGAGATGAATAATGGGAAATTAATGAGAAGCCTTACACCATTCCTAATGACTTATCTTAGGATACTCCTGATGAGAAGAAGAAATTCAAGGAGACTATATTACCAAGGGAAGCTTTGGTTAGCGCCTTGTCTGATTCAGAATACTCCCACATCTATGGATTGAGGACTACACATGAGGTATGGACAAAATTAGAAAATATTTATGAAGGTGACAAGTATGTTAAACAAGCTAAGTTGTAGGGATTAAAAGAAAAGTATGAAGATATGAAGATGAGTGAAAGTGAAACTGCTTAAGCCTACTTGCAGAGAGTAAAGGATCTAGTTTGTCAAATCAGATGTTCTTGTGGCACATTGTCTGACAATGAGGTTGTAGAAAAAATTATGAGATATTTGTCCGCATGTTACAATGAGAAGGTTGCGACTATTGATGAATTGAGGGCTATAAGAGATATTTCAAGAGAATCTTTTGTAGGTAGACTTGGTAAGGAACTTTTGAATGTTGAAACTACATTTAAATATAGTGTGACTAAGTATGATAAGGGAGAAATTTATTCTAAAGAAAACTTCAAACACTATGCTAAATAATGGGAAGAGATCGTGGAAGAGGAAAGGATGATTGATGAACTTGAAGCGTTGATTGTGTAAAACTACCTAAGGGTTCTACTAAGTATGAAGGAAAGTTTCCTTTGGAATGATTTAATTGTAATAATATTGGTCATATTGCACCTAGATGTCCTAATAAATCTTCTAAGGAGCCTAAGTCCAGATCTAAGAAATTTTAGTCTAAGGGATATAAAAGTTTTTATGCTGAAGAAGTTGTGACTGATGATAGTCTGGAGAAGAAGTTGAAATTGTATTTATTGCTATTAAAGAAGATAATCCTAATGAAGAGAAAAATTTGGTTTTACATATTGATAAAAGAAGTGAATGAGTCATTGATAGTGGATGTTCACATCATATGACTGGTGATAAAAATAAGTTTGTGAAATTTTAAGATCATGAAGGAGGTGTTGTCAGATTCGGTAACAATGCTCCCTATTTGATTAAAGGAAGATGATCTATTACTCTTGATGGAAAGAATAGTTCTGATGAATTCTTGTATGTTTAAGGATTAAGAAATAACCCGTTGAGTGTTGGACAACTACTAGATAAAGGCTACCGATTAGAATCCATGGAAGGAGTATGCAAAATCATTGGAAGTAGTGGAGATCTAATTGCATCTGGTACACAGACTGCGGGTAATTTATTTAATTAAAAAATAGTTGAGAATGAGTGCTTGGCTTCAAAGGTCAATGAAAATTGGTTATGGAATAAGAGATTTTGTCATGTGAATTTTGATAATATGGTGTAAGTTAGCACTAATAATGTTGTAAGAGATTTTCCTAAACTGATGAAGCTTAACAATTTGCGCAAAGAATGTCAATTGGGTAAACTGACTAGATATACTTTTAATAATAAGACATATTCCTCAAATGGAGTGTTGGATCTGGTACATACTGATCTTTATGGTCCCACTAAGACAAGAAGCTATTATGGTGATAGATACTTTATGTTATTTATTGATGACTATTCATGGATGATGTAGGTAACATTTTTGAGAGAAAAATCAGAATCTTTTCAGAAATTTTAGATATTCAAAGTGATGGTAGAGATAGAATTTGGAAAGAGATTGAAGTGCCTAATATCGGATAGAGTTGGAGAATTTACAGCTAGTGATTTTTATGCATTTCGTGAAGAACATGGGATAAAGAGGCAGACTTCCGCTTCACGAACCCCACAACAAAGTGGTGTTGCCGAGTGAAGGAATAGAACTATCCTTGACACAACTAGGACTATGATGATTGAAGAAAAAGTTCCACAGATCTACTAGAGAGAAGCAATGAGCATTGCAATGTATACCTTGAACCAAGTATAGATAAAGCAGGGAATCGGTAAGACTTCTTATGAACTTTGGTATGGTCATGATCCTACAGTGAAATACTTTAGAATTTTAGGAAGTAAATGCTACATTAAGAGACACGAAGATATTGGAAAGTTTGATCCTAGAAGTGATGAAGGGATATTTCTTGGATATTTTACCAAGATAAAAGCCTATAAATGTTAAAACTATCAACTAAAGAAGATTTTTGAAAGTGCAAATGTCAGAGTTGATGAGAATGTGTAGGGATTTGAAAGAACTTGCAGGTATGACATAACTAAAGAGGACAATCAGATAGTGGAAGTACAAAATTAGAATCAGGAATAGAATGGATTGGAAGATAAAAAGGAACCTGTAGTAAATGAGGAGGATGGTAATACCGAATGATCTATTACAAAGTCTACACCAAAAACTCCACGGTATGTAAGAATTAATCATTCTGAAGATGATATTATTGGTGATAAGAATAGAGGTGTTCAAACTAGAGGAAGAATTTCTAGAGATGAAACATGTTTGTTATCTGAATTTGAGTCTAAAGATGCAAAAGATGAATGTAATGGTGAAAGTTGGGTGAAAGAAATGAGAGAAGAGCTTGATCATATTGAAAAGAACAAGACCTAGATTGTTGTTCCTAGACCTATGAACAAGAATGTGATCGATGCTAAATGGGTATTTAGAAACAAGTTGAATGGAGATGTTAAGGTGGTTCAAAAAAAATCAAGACTGGTATTCAAAGGGTATTCACATATGGAAGGTATTGATTTTACAGAGACCTTTGCTCCTATAGCTAGACTTGAAGCTGTTAGATTACTTCTTGCATATGTGGCTTACAAAAATTTAAAGTATATCAAATGGATGTTAAGTCTGCATTCTTAAATAGTGAATTCGAGGAAGATGTTTACATTGAGCAACCTGATGGTTTTACTCTAATCAAGGAAGGAGATATAGTTTTTAAATTGCAGCTAGCTCTGTATGGATTGAAGCAATCTCTTAGAGCCCAGTATGCAAGATTGGATAGATATTTGACAAATATTGGTTTCAGCAAAGGTACTGTAGATAGTACCTTATATTTTAAAATAGTTGATGATAATATCTTGATTGCTAAATTTTTTGTTGATGATATTATATTTGGTGGTGATGATGAATTAAGTAAATTTTTTTACGATGAAATGCAAAAAGAATTTGAGATATTTATGATAGGTGAGATGAATCTTTTCTTGGATTACAAATTACATTGTTGGATAAGGGAGTTTTCATTACATAGTCCACGTATGTCAGAGAACTGTTGAATAAATTTGGTATGGAAGATTCAAAGCTAGTATGGACTCCTATGGTTACTGGTTGCAAGTTGACTAAGGATGATGATTCCCCTTGTGCTAATCAAACAAAATATAGATCTATGATCGAAGGATTGCAATATATAACTCATACTAGACCAGATATCAAACGCTATTGGATTGTTGCAAGATTTTAAGCAGTTTTAAAGGAATCACATATGGTTGATGTCAAGAGAATTTTCAGATACTTGAAGGGTATATTTGACTACGGATTGTGGTATGGAAAAGATGATGAATTTACTCTGTGTGCATATGCTAATGCTAATTGAGAAGGTAATATGAATGACAGGAAAAGTACAAGTGGTGGTGCATTCTTTTTGGGTAATAGACCAATCTCTTGGACTAGTAAGAAACAAGATTGTATATCTCAATCTACTGCCGAAACTGAGTATGTTACTGCTGCTATAAACTGTAATCAAGTTGTTTGGATGAAGCAAATGCTGAAGAATATAAGGATAAACATTGATGAACCTATTTACTAGGATAAATCTAGTGCTATAAATATCTCAAATAATCTTGTACAACATTCCAAGACAAAGTATATGGGTGATCTCACAATAGTGAGTCCCACTTTTTGGGACGAAGGATTTCGGATATGCAAACAAAAAAAAAAATTTGACGTCTTCGCCCAAAGTGAACTCTTCGCGCGAAGTGGTTAAGATGCTTCGCGCGAAGCATACCACGTAAGATACTTCGCGCAAAGCCACAACTTCGCGCGAAGTTGCACACGGTGGTGCTTCGCTCGAACACCCCCTTCGCGCGAAGACACTTTATTGACCGGAATTTTTATAAATTTCTGACAAGTCATGTCATTTTCACTATTCACTTTGCGAGATTTTGTGGACCCGGTGCTTGGAGCGAACCAGTGAC
>MU225256.1:1471483-1489720 GCA_018584345.1 Thuja plicata | reverse complement strand
ATCAAAGTGACCTTATGTCTAAATTACAGTTACTGTCACTTTAAAACTCAATAAAATATGAAATATTGACCCAAAATGAATGAAACCAATTACATCCTTTGGATATTGAAGTTACAAATATAATTTCAAAAGAATTACATCGTTATCATATTTTAAAAAAAATTTATGTTGATCAAAGTGACAGTCACTTCTTAAAATCACAGTTTTTTTACAAGAACCACTTTTCGAGGGAGAAAGAAAAATGAATTTTAATGAATTTTTTTTTTTTTTTTGAAATATATTTAGAAACTAGAAAGAAAATTCTAAAATACCCTAGTTTACATTATCTTCAAATTCCTTATAGTTTTCCGGCAATAGGTGTTTGAAAATGAAGTTTTTTCTCAAAATGTTGATCTCTGTGTCAAAGTTGGCCAAAAAGTGGGACACACTATTGTGGGATCACCCATATTTATATTAATTATCATGTTTTGAGGGATAAATTCAGTGAAAAGGAAGTAAAATTGGAGTTTGTGTCTACTAAGGAATAAACTATTGATATCTTTACAAATCCTTTCCCGAAGGACACATTTGAGTATCTCAGGAAGAATCTTGGGTTGATGGCCCCTCTTGATCATAAATAATGATGCTAAGGATGGAATCATTCCATAAATCTATGAGAATATCATTCACTAGATTGATGAGTTTGGGGACTACTCCTTAGGGGGAGCAGTCTTATAGATCTTAAGGATTGGTACTGAGATTTTCCTATTTTTTCTTTTGAGGCAAGTTCATATCTTTTTGATATCTTTGACCCTTTTCCATTGATGTCAAAGGGGGAGAGATTGTGTGAAAAATGAAGATGAAAACATAGAAGATTGTGTTTGTAGAGATTGTATTGAAGTTGGATATTCAAAGTGATTAGGTGGATATATATTGATGTCTTTATGCATTGATTGATTTTTCACTTCATATGTTACCATCAATTCCAAAGGGGGAGATTGTTGGAAGATTTTTGAGCATGTCAGAGTCTAGTGTATGTGTGTGTTGACATTAATATTTTGTCATTGATGTCAAAATACCTATTGCTGTTGCAGACAATATGTTCAGTATAGCTAGTGAGGAAGATTTCTGTTGTTTAGGTGCTACGTTGAATATATTGGGTTGCGATCATGAGGTATAGTTTTGAGGTAGCTATAGTTTCTCTACAGAGGTTCGTAGATGTTTGGGTATCATGTGAGGAAGATATGATTGATCTAATAATGACTGCATTTCAATGTTCCTATTGTGACAAAGGTTGAGTTATTGCTTCATAAGGATCAGTGTTGATGTTTCAGGTGGTTCAACGTTGATGATGTATTTAGGATTTACTATTGGTTCCTCAACTGGTGTTTTTCATGATTCAGATTTTAGCAAGTTATCTCTCTAATGAGACAGAGTTGTGTTGCTGGTATTCAATGTAGAGATGAGTTTGGATTATGAGTTCAAGATGTTGAGAAGATTTGAGAATCTATTCTTGTTGCTTGATGGTATTCTTGGATCATGTTATGACCTTTTTTTTGGATCACATTGATCAGAGGTGATTACATGTGGTGATTTGCTAGCATTTTGGCATTTCTCTATTTAATTCTTAGTAGACTTGGTGGAGTAATGTGTTGTGATGCTTGGCGCAACTTTGGTGATACTATTCCATGTTAGAGGATGATTGTTTTGGGTCATATCTAAGTATTGGATAGCTTGATTTGGATCTCCTTGTAGTTTGAGCATAATATTTCTCTAATTTTTGTGTATAGGTCCTAGCTGACCTTGTTGTTGAAAGTCATTATAATATGTATATAAATGGGAAATCATTCTGTGATTGAAGTGTGTGTGTGGTTGTGGTGTATATTCAAGGATATTTGTATTCCACAATAGAGGTAGAGATTGTATTTCATTAGAACTGTATTGGCATTGCGGATGTTATAAGTTAGTTTGATTATTGGACACCCTAATGAATTGTTATTAGAATTGATCAGTGAAGCTGACCGAGGACCAGATAGTTGTATTGTGAGAAGTGTGCTCTAGGAAGTGGGCCTATGAATGCATGTGTATTTCCCTTGTTTTATTCATTTTCTCTTAACCAAGAAGTACTTCTAATAGAGTACAAATATCTAGTGGGTTTGACTCCCACTAGGATTTTCCCTTAACTGCGTTTCCTTGTGAACAAATCTTGGTGTTCTCTATTATGTATTATGGATCTTGCATTACTATTTATCTTTCAGAACTATAAGCAGTTTAAGTGAAAATAAAGTGTTTCAGTGTGTACAACTGATTCACCCCCCCTCTCAGTTTTGCTTGCCTCCTTTTGGACCTAACAATGGTGACAACTTATTGAACTCTTTTAGAAATTCCCAAGGAGATTTAACTATATGAAATTTTATGGTTGCAACATATACTTAGAATGGATATGTTAATAACACTGAAAAGCAATTTGTAGAAATTCCCAAATTGGATATTGTGTCATGGAATGTAATTATTATTGAACATACATGAATTTGTGTTAAATGAAATATTTACAAACTTCAAGGAACTTTTTCTACCAATGTAATGTTTTTTATTAAGTTCACCAGCCTAGCAAGGGGGCTGACCCTTATACAACCACAACCAAAAGGCGTCAAGAGATCAACAATGCAATAAAAAAGGTGTTGGCTATTACAAGTGGAAGATTTATAACAAGGTCAATAAAATACCATTAACACACACTAGTAGAACAACTAGTAACCCACATCAAGAGTGGGAAGCCAACTCACTCACAACAAGGGGAGGATAATGAGAGATAGAAGAATTATTCCTTTTTCAGTGCCCAACAACTCACTTACAATGGGGGATGAGAGTGAGAGATAGAATGATTCTATTGGAATTATGGTAGTTTTGGAGGATATATGAAGAGAGGTCATCAAAAGATACATAATTGGTTTTCATTGATGGAAACGTATTTAGTTATCATGATTAGAGTGATCGGTAAAATTTGTTCATGATTGGTAAATGAAAGATCAACTATGTATGTTGACTAGTGTTCATGTAGAATAATATCAAACACAGAATGTGGTAGCAGCCGAGTTAAGGAAAGATTCAGGGGTTGCAATCATAGATATAGTTTTTATATGGTAAGTGGAATCCACGATTCCAATCACAACAATTTATACCAAGTGTTGAATGAATTATGTTTTGAATGAGAAGACAATTTACCTATTTGATCACCGATCAAAGTTTCATATTAATTTGGTTAAGGCTATGGATATGAGGTTGGCTATTGTTTATATAAATTGATATTACCTTTGGGGTTGACAAGTTAGGTATGATTGACATTGATTTTGAGAAGGTTGGTAATTTTTTTGTGCCAACTTTGATGGAAAGTTCTAGGTCTTATGTGACCTAATAACAGTTCTATATAAGGAGATCTAAATCATGTGATTTAGGGTTGTGATCATATTTCCAAGTGCATAAATTAGAGATTGAAGAAGTAGAGGTCAATACAGTGTTAGAAAGAAAAGGATCATAAAGGATCTGATAGTCAAGCTGTGGCATTCTATAGATCATCATTTCTATTGTTTCCTAACAGTTGCAACAGGTTAAATTCCCTAATAGGGTAGATCATAACAAGTATTAATTTGTAAATCTTTTAAAAGACTCTAACAAGTCTTTTGGTACTTCCAACAAGGTATTGTAGCTCCTAGCAAGGTACACTCTAACAAGTCTTTCGGTACTTCTAACAGGGTTTTAGTCACTTTTAACAGGGTGAACCCTAGAAAGGGTATTGTAGCTCCTAACATGGAAAACACTTTTTATTGGAGTGAGGTGATTTGTGGGTGTCATCCCCACCATATTTTTTTCCCTCTAACAAGGGTTACCACATGAAAAATCTATGTGTCATATGTGATATTTTTTGCATGCTTTATGTTGTTTACTTCTATTGGATATTATCAATTACATGTTTCATTATTTGAAAGTTTTTGATTGGCTTTGTTAGATCGGTGGTGAAAATTCTTAAGAACTTGTTTACTCTGATTCACCCCCCCTCTCAATGCTTGTGCATAATGACATTTGGTATCCGATCATTGGTCCTCTTGAAATTAAGATTAACCGCTTGAGGAAAATATCCCTAAAATCCAACATGGACAAATACATGTATGAGAAGTAACTTGATGATGCAAAATGACTAATCAATGAATTGAAGGATAAGCTGAGGAACTCCCTTGCAAAATGAAGAGAACTAACTGAGAAATTGAGTGAAAGACAATATTACATTGAAAACCTATCTGAAACTAGTATGTCTAAAGAATTTGAGGAAGTAATTACAGATATGTTGGATAAGAACAATGGGCTTAAAGGAGAAGTGAAAAATATGAAAAGAGAGCTTGAAAGACAGTCTATCAGGATATCTGAAGATCTTGAAGGAAGAAGAGTTATTGAGGAAGCAAGGAAAATTAACGAAGATGCCCTAAAGGCTAAAGATGAAACCCTAACAGAAAATTTGGAGCAACTATTTAGATAAGAGAAAGAGAATACTATATTGAATGAACACTTACAAGTCACAAATGAAGAAAATATTGATATCTTAAGAGAGAATGAGGGATTGGGGAAAGAGAATGAAAATATGAAAGAATAGCTTAAATCTGCAAATGATATACCGGATAAATTTAATAAGAGTTATGCAAAACTTGATGAACATCTTTCTAGTCAGAGGAGGATTGGAGAAAAGCAAGGTCTAGGTTTTTCAAACTTTGAAACTGGAGAATCATCTGGAACTAAAGACATCAATACAGGAGATAAATTAACACCCAAGGTGATAAATAGCACTTGTAAGAGAAGGTACATACCAGTATGTTTTAATTGTTATAAGGAAGGTCATACTGCTAATGTATGCTTGTTAAAACCTATTTGTCCTAATGTTAGACCTAGATGTCCTAATGCTAGATCATATAATTATTATGGTAGAGGTGATAACTACTATGATAGATCTAATGCATTCTAAGGAACTTGTTATTACTATGATAAATTTGGACATAAAGCTAATGAGTGCAGGGAAAGAATCAACAGTTAGTGGTCATATGATTACAAAAGTCAGAGACCTAATAATCAGGGCAACCAGTCAGATGTTACTTGTTCTATTTGTCACAACAATGGACATATGTCTATGAATTGTAGATTAAGGTCAGCTAGAGGAAATGATGGATCTTGGAATCAAACATGTATGGCTTGTTATATATATAACAAAGCTGGTCATCTTGCTAGGTCATGTAGAGAAAGAAAGAATACCAGAGGCCAACCAGTGAACAAGGTTGAAAATGATAAACAAAAAAAAATTACAAATGTTGAGGAAATAAGAAGTGAAATGAAGAAGACATGGATGAAGAAAGGTGAATTGAGATATTTTGAATTGACTGAGATATCCACAAATTGAAGAAATGTGGAGAATCCATTGGCGAACTAAGCCTAATATGACTTAGGGGGAGCAATAAAAGGAAAAATCCTAAACTAACCCTATTAGTAAAAGAGAGGTAAGATTCATATGCATACTGAGATGCCTATTTGTGATTTAATGGTGTTAGTAAAGATAAAGTGCTATATTTTTTTTTGTGCTTACATATAAAGGTTGTTATGTTATAACCATTGTAATTGGTGAAAAGCACTATGTGACCGTTGAAAACATTGACTACATTCTCAATGATATAAAGATGAAAAAGTAAAATCTTGTGTTTACATTCTTTCGAGTTTACTGAAGAGCATTTTCAAACATTCAAAAAGATATTGTGAGAATTTCATGTGTGAAAATTGAGATTTTGAGTGGTGAATTGTATCGATTGTTGAAGAACACCTATTGGTGAAATTTGAGGTTATTATTTATTGAGTAAAGATTCTACATGAGTATTACTGATAAGAGCTGATTGTTGTCATTATGGATACTCCTATGACGATCGATGTTGTGGATAAGCCAAGACCCGTATTCAAGATACACTTGATAAAGGCTAACAAGAATGATCCTATGGGTTCCCTATCACCGATACCCTATGGTGTAATGCTAACATAAGACATTCATTCATTCATACAATGTAAGTTGGAAGATATAGGAGCAAATGAAATCTATGGTAAGTTCATTACCCTGAGAGATGGAGTAAAGTTGAAGGATGAACATATGCATTTGATGCATAAAGGCTTTACCTATGCAACAAAGATTCTTGATAATTTCCATCCTGATTAGATTAGATTTGTGCTAAGAAAATTCCATGATTAGTTTATTTGGTTGGACAGACCTCACAAGATCATAAAGGAATTAATCAATCTTGTTACTGGAATTTGTGCAACTTGTGAGACACTGACCCTGCAGAAAATTATTGCTAACTTCGTTACTCATTTGACCAAATCTAAGAAAGATCATCGAGCAATGATTATCAGAGACATTGAAGACAAGGATGTGAGATTTTATTCAATGGTGGTTGGATACAGAGTCTACCAGCTCATCTGGTTAAATAATGTACCTGGTTGAGCAATTCACACTGCATACAGAATGGTGAAAGATAATGCAAAGTATGAGTTATGTGAAATGTTGAGGAACCAAATTCTTTGTGAACATTGAGAAGATTAAGAAAGACATAAAGAAATAATTCAGATATGGCTCAATCTTGGTATGTATATTCTTCTATCTACATAATCAATTTCCAGGAATAGGTCTTATTACATGGTTAAAAGATCAACCGATAGTTATAAAAATTAAGCAATGCATCAGGACATTAGGAGATAACTTCAGTACTATCATGTGGGGATACTTTAAATATTTTCAAAGAAAAATGAGAGAGAATCCCAAACAATATAGATGAAAAATACAAGAATGATATTTTCTTTATAGTAGATACATATTCATGTATATTGTAGGAAGTTCACCCTAGAACTTCTTGGATATTAGCTATGGGTTATGAAGTAGACGGTAACTTAGTCACTCTACATGATGATGTACTTTTTTCAAAACCTATTGATACTTGTGCAAGTAGATTTGGAACATATGAGGAATCGTCATTGAAGATGTGAACTAAAGGCACCGGTAATCAAAATAAAAATAAGGAAACAAGTTGACAATCTAGCTAAAATGAGTGACATAACCCTAGAAATGATGACAAGACTTAGGAAGAAAATGGAGAGTGAGGAAGAAGGCACATATAGTGTTGTTGAAGTCAAGAAAGCTGAGCTGGAGTTGGAGAAGTTAAACCTCAGAGAGTCACTAGGATTTCAAAACTAAAATAAACTCAATATACTTCTACTACTCCTATTAAGACTAAGGCAGTAAAGAAGTCATCTAAGATGGTTCATAAAACTTACAAAAGGAAGAAAGCAAAGGAATTAGGCTATAAAGAGTCAAAGGGTAAGAAAGGAAGTAAGGAGAAGGCTAAATAAGAAGAAGTAAAACTGAGTCTGAGAAGGATCAAAAGGAGTTAAGAGCTAGTGGAAAGAGGTTTGCTATAGTAGGAAAGCCTACTGAGAAAAATGTCAAAATTGACAATACTGTTACTCTTGACAACATTGTTAAAGATGTTAAGGAATATGGGAGAATGAAAAATGTGATGAATTACTTTGATAAATTTGACAGCGAAGACAAAAAGAAGATAGAAGATGCAATTTTAGAGAGTCTACATACTTTTTGCAAAGCACCAAGTGAGATATACAAGGAAATACCTAAGGAACTTGTTGACGAGTCTTTGTGACCGGGTCCACCAACAGATGTAAGTTGTCACCGGGTACTAGGCTACTGGCCAACTTTGCCTATAAAGGTTGTCCAGGCAAATGATATTCCCCAGGCCTTTAAGCACATGAGAGTCGGGTCTCAATAGTGCGGGAGCTTAGTTAGGAAATGTGACTATTTTGTTCGGGGGGATAGCTAGTTATCTTGGCTTGTCTTCTCTCAGGATTTAAGTGAGTGGGGTTTCCTGCAAGCATTCATTGACTTTACCAAATAAACTTCAAAAGATATTGTAGAGTTAGAAATATTCCATCTACCTATAGTTATACTAAACATTCAAAACATCGACAATGCTCTAACACGCTACACTAAATACTGAAGAAATACAGAACCATCAGCTCATATTTAGTCAATAGCAAAGGAAAAGGAGGTCGTTAATCTACTTGAAGTATTAGAGCAAAGGACAAAAGAACATAAAGAATAAAATACCATCAACCCAGAGATCAGAATGCTAACAACGTCATTGATAGAACCCTTCCTTCTTTATTAATATATCTCCAGCAAGCACTGGTGCGTATTACAATGGTGGCTCCAAGGGAGCATTTGACTACTGAAAGCTTCTAAAACTAAGGAGCATTGAGTTCTACAACTAAGAATTGATAAAACTAAAATTCTATTAGCTATAGACTACAAAATCATCAATTTTGCTGACCCCTGGAATGAGGCTGGACTTATTATTTATACACAAGTTTTTGACCTAAAATTAACCTAACTTACTTAACAATATAATACTATTTCTGCTGGCCGGTACTACCTGCGCCATGCTACAAAAGACCTCAAGACAAAAAAGGTCTATCATGCCAGAAGAATAAGACAAGAAAAGAGGAGTGGAAGAATCAGCCTCGAGAAGAGAGCTGGGAGGAGAAAAGAAGAAATCTGATCCCCTGGGGATCGAGGTGACATGCCTCATAAATGAGAGAGTGGCTTGTTGTCTTTGATGCACCAGGTGTTACGTTGAAGCAGTGCCTTGGGAAGACCATCTGTTAGAACCCTCTTGTTGAGTTGACATGCCTTGCTGTGGTTACTTGCTTTTTGACACCCTTTATTAACTGCCTTGAAAGTGACCGGTCAATTTTGGGAACTAGGACATAGGTCACTTTAAAGAATTTAAAAATGATATTGGATCCCAAAGAATGAATGGATACAAAAATTACATCTCCTGACGATCATCTCCGGAGGCCAGAGGGTTTTATTGCTCCTTAGTATCATTGAAGGTCTGTAGGAGTCAAGAAATTTTGTCTTCATCTATGTCCTTAAGGCCGACCCGACGGTATTTGGCCGCCTCCACTTGCTCACCCAAATCTGGAACATTTGCCTTGAAATCCACAGCCATCTTAGTTGCGTCATGACTTTGAAGCACCATGCGAGTGAGCCTTGCCATTTTTTCTCCATCCATTTCCTCCGGGGATCCATACCGAGACTCCATTATCTCGTCAAACTTTCCCAGGACATATTCCTATGTAGTGCATGTTTCAGTGCTGAAGGGATCAGCTCTGGAGACCTTCAAGATGAATGAATTGTACAAATTGAAAGAATATTGAACTTCATGGACTTTGTCGTGCATCATCCCTACCAGTTGCTTGATTACCCTCAATGTGAGGTCAAGTCTGGAGTGCTAGGTCTGAAAAAAGTCAAAAGACTCCTCTCCTAAAATTCTAGCTTCAGAGACAATTTCTTCTCTGACGCCGATGAGCTCTTCCATCTTGGCCTTCCATGCTTCATAGTTTTCAATGTCTCCTTCCTAGATGGAGATAGTAGTTTCAGCCCGATGTAGAATATTGTTGGTCACATACAAGTCTGGGAATGTGGATGTTAAGAAACACCAGATGTTTCCCACCTGCTCTGTAACCCACTCATCAACTGCCTAGGATTTTCTTTTCATCACCCTTAGTGAATCTACATCGCTCTGAGGGTGCGGTGCATTGGATGCAGAGGTGCTTGGGGGAATGACAGTAAGAGGCTATGTGAGCTCCATCAGTAACCCCATGAGATTTGCATTCTTTTCCTTTTCTGCCCTGAATTTCTGGGCCTCCTTTTCATAGCGAGCCTCCACTGCCTTGGTCGCTTCTTTCAACAAGTCTAGTTCGCCCTGTTTCCCTCTCTTCCCTAGTGATACTTCAGTGATGGAATATTCATCGGCCTTAGCCATTTCTTTGTCTACATTTGGGGAAGGTGTCACAATTACCGCGACTGTATCTCCGCCCGGCCCAGTCCAAAGAGTATAGACTATCCGGGCTTTCTTGGTCTTTGGAGGATTTTGCATTTGCGCCATCATCTCCACCAAGGAGAGATGGGTCTTAGGCATCACTGGGGTCTTGCTCTTGTGAGACTCCACTAACCATTATGGTGGTAGGGGTGGCTTTGCATCCAGAATCTATTCCTGTGATTTCTCCTCGAGATTTTGTTGCGCCCCTTCGACAATATGAGCCGCTTCTGACTCCTTCCCTGTATCTTTGGGTTCACCGATAATACTTACCCTGATGGTACTTGTATCTTTATCCCCGATGTCTACATCCTTGATGATGTTAGGATCATCATTTTCTTCCCCGGGGTTCCTCTCCTTATCTTGCTGTTTCTCTTCATCAGCCTCTGTTGTCGGGATGCTCTCTTCAACTGGTGTATTCTCTGGAGCTGGGGGAGGCGTCAGGACAAGATTCATTGTTTGGGCCATCGTAATCACCTCCCCAAATGTTACTTTCAGAGGTGGCATTTGGAGCACGATAGTTGGGGTCATGATTGCTTCCGTGGGTCCGGTTTCCCCAACTGATGCCATTTTCTCATCCTATGTCTGCTTTCCCTCCTCAGTCCCTGTAACCTGTATCTCTGGGACTTTGGAGATATCCACCTGTTCTTGTCCCTTTTCTTCTTCTACCGAGGCTTCATGCTCTTGTGCAGCCTTTGGCTCCAGGAGTTCATCCTGTGCGGTGATTTCTTCAACCGATCTCCGGATAGCTCCCTGCAAGTTCCCAAATTCATCAGTTCCAAATAAATCATCAAATTCATCACGGGGAGGGGAGTTTTATAGGATATCCTTAGGTTCTTTGTCTGGCTCCAGAGAGTCAGAAGAAAGGATCTGTACTTCTTGGATGCTCGGCATCCCAAGTTTTGGCTCCGCCCTTGGTTGAGAGTTAGTATTCCTTTTCTTTCTCCTGGTTATCGAAGGGGGCCTTGCATCCATTAACGCTGCCTACTCCTCTTTCACTTTGGTTCTTGTCACTCGAACCATCAATGCTACTAGTGAAGGGGAGGAGAGAGGACGAAGAGGCCCGGTCATGAGTACCGGGGTGGCCAATCGTGTGATTAACTTATCTTTTATCTGCTGGGAGACTGCCAGTGTCTGTTGCATTTTTTATTTTATGGGGGTCGCAAATGGAGTCCCCATTATTATTTTTCCTTTATCCTCCCCCTGTGAGGAGGTTCCGGCCCCAGAAGTCAAGCCCTGCACTATCGGGCCAACTTTGTGTGTACTCCTTAGGCATGCCTTCTTGAAATACGCGTGGCTATGTTCAACCACGTCATGAGTGATATATTCAATAGTTGGCCCCTCCTGGGCATTCCAGTCTACTGGAGGGATAGTCATCTTGTCTACTCCCTTTTCTCTGTACTGCGGGTCTATTATGGACCCGGTGTCTGAGAAGTTGTCTAGGAATTTCTAAAGCTTTAACATTGCCATCATCCCCATTGTCATCTAGAAGAAGTGCCGACTTTGAACTTAAAAATCATCCTGGAAATCTTCTCTAAAGTCCTCCATGTGGAATATATGGGGCTCTGATGCTCAGGGAGTTGTTGTTTCTATTTTTCCTAGCGGATCAAAGTTCTTCCGCACCAGATAGAATTCTATTAAGACCAAGATTTTAAGCTTGTTATTCACCTCCTTGGCTACGGCTAGACTACAAAAGTAATTCCCACAGGTGATTGGGAATGGAACATTTATTACCTTCTTCATAGTGTAGATGGCGTGCAGTTCCAGAGTCTTCCGATAGTATTCCAAAAGAATTATTTTGTTCCCACAATGCTTGGGCAACAAATAGGGTTTCCCAGAGAAGCCGCTTACCCGAATATAGGTATGCTGTTGGAACTGGATATAATAGTGGCCATAAATTCTAACCAAATCCATTGCCTCCTTAGAGATATGATACCCAGCATCCCAGGTAGGTGTGAGAAGATGGTAGTAAATGAAGGCATCGTTCACTTGGCAGAAGCTGAGGAAACTTGCCTCCCATTGGATTTGTAGGAAATAATCCCAGCGAGCCTTTTGACCTGAGCCGACCCCAAGTACACCCAATGTGAGTAGCCTATTTGTGATGGAGTGTTGTTATGCTAGAGCCCAGAGGACATAGGACGTCATATAGAATTTAGAGGTTCAGACCACCTAAAGGAACTGGGAGTCCACATGGTTTGAAATGATGGTAGCCCAATCGAAATACTGTTCGTCGGAGGAGATACCCAATAGAAAGTAATACATCCATCCCAAGAATTCCTGGGCATGGGGTTGCCCAAATATCCTGCATAATGCTATGATCCCCATCTGTATGCTCTCCTTAAATTCTGATCGGGGGATCTCTTGTTTCATTCTTTTGGAATCGTTCTTTGGTGTCTTTAGCCAATTGTTGTTCAAATATTGTCAGGTCATGATCTCCAACTACTAAAATTGTCCCAATGCCTCAGATTGGGTGACAATGATTGCTTTGTCAAACTGAGGGATCCCCAAACCTGCTCAAAAAGTTGCGGCATCTAGTGAAACCATTGGCGTGGGATATCCGCTAGGGACTGGGGCGATAAGCATGACATCCCAGATGGAGGAGTTGTAGTGTGTTGCTAGGGTGAGAATAAGTTCTGGGGCTTGCACGGAGCATGGGAAGCAAGCGGCTTTTAGAATCCTAGAATCTCCAACATTGATGGTCAACTGGTCCCCGACCGTTCGTTGGATGAACATCATTTTGACTAGGGCCTGCATTTCTGCCCACATTCTGACAATGGTGTCTGTAATCAACTGAACCTTGGATTCAATCTTTGACCCTGTAATAGTGTTTTCCTTCAAATATTTCATGGTGAGGTGAAGCTTTTCCAGGGCCCTCTCATTCTTAGACCTGATGTCTTCCCTGGTGGCTACCATGGGGAGTTCTGGACTCCCGGGTGGAGAGGATGCGGATGCCTCCGACATAGTGAAAGTGTGATGCTAAAAACCTGCAAGGTAAGGCGACCATCAAAATCCATAAAAGATAAATACTACTCTGGGATCCAGAGATCTTACCACCACATTGTGTCTTTCACCTGAAAAAGTTAGTTCACGTCAAAATTTGAAAAAGATATGTATAGAATGTAGACTTAGGATTTTAACCACTATCTGGGCCTGGGGATTTTAGCACATTTGAGAGAAGTAAGATATAGGCTAATCGAGGACGTAGGGCCTAGAGTCCAAAAAACTAACCATTGGGTGACATGACTGAAAGATGAGTTGTGAGGCTTAAGTGGGCGTCACATGGCCATGCAATAAATAGGAGTTATGGTGATGATGATGCCAACTGTCTGAACGCATGCGAGACATGAGCCACTTGGTGGAACTTAAATGCGTGCATGGGAAATAAATTTTCCATAAAGATGAACTTGACGGCGGAGAGAGAAACTACCAAGGTTGAAACCAACCAAGAGTCAAGTTCGAACTAGGAGGTATTCCACCATGTAGGTAAGCTCACAAATTCAAGAAACATATATAAATGCACGGTGAGCTTGACACAAAATCAGAAGGATATAGACTTAATATACAGTAGATTCAAGGCATATATACATAACTTACAGAATTTAAATGATATACAAACAACCAACACCATGCAGAACACACAGAAAATACCTATGCTACAATTCGAAAAGAGGGCGGACAACCCTTTGCCAGTGCCAACCCACCAATGGGAGGTGACAGAAGACCAGCGCCACGAGACATGGGAAAACACAATGGACCAAAACCAGACAAAGAAAACAAAAAGCAAAACAAGAACAGAGCAGAAGCGCAAAAATAGAAAACCTAAAGAGATGACAAGACTAGGGCTGAGAGCCTACCTGAAACATAGAAACAATGGAGAAGGGCAGCAAGAGTGCTTTGCAACAAGCTAACCCCAAGGGTCACCGTGAATAATCAGCGCAAAACCACTGGTAATCAGCCACTAAACATGGGAGCAAAAGTAGTTTAAAATCACTTTAATTCACCTTGATTCCCTCTGAATGTACAAGTGTTTTTAATCGTGGTAACTGTAAAAGTGGCAAGTAATTTCTATTTATACCCAAGGGTAAAAAAAAGTTATGGTCTCCTCCACAAACCTTGAAACATGCAAACCTACAGACTCTAGGCCCAAGGATTTCATGCAACCATACCTTCTCACAAGAAGAAGGCATCGTGGCGGAGAATCCTAGAGTCCGGAATCCAACTCTGGGAAGAAAAAAAAACTCCAGGAGCGGGTCTCAGAAGCATGAAAAACAAAAGAGAAAGAAAAAAAACCACGCGGGAGGAAAAATCCCAGAGAAGGAAACAAAGAAAACAAAGGAAACAAGGCAAGAGCCAAAGCGAAAAGAGGGGACCCAACATTTTGCACACAAAATATAGGGACGGGTATGCAGGGCATAACAAATGGCGACTATCTGTGATGAATTCCTTAGTGCATTCAAGAACTGCAGAATCTCTGGTTAGCAAAACTAGAATCAATCATTACCTGGAGTATCTTGCTTTCAAGGTGCGAAGTGTTTGAGAAAATCTGGCCCATACATGATTCAATCCTTGGTCTTTCGTCAGTTGTGAAGTGTGTGCTTTGAAATAAAATCAAGCCGATGACCTCCGGAAGAAGTAGAGAAGAAGCACTAAATATATCAAACCAAAGTCATCAAATTTTCTCATTTCCCTTGGATACCAGAATTTCTCTTCTCTCTAGTTCTTTCCTTTTCATTTTATTCTTTTCTGGATGGGAAGGCGGTACTCCTTTCACCATTAAGCTTAAGCTTAGCCAATTTTAATGGTGGTACTTCTTTTACCCTTTTATCCACTTCAATTTTCTAAATAGGGAAGAAAAACTTCAGACCCAGGAAGGATTTAGATATTTTCAGACTTGGGCCAACAAACTAGTGCGACCGATCTACTCTCAGTGTGTCTGATTAATTGTTCCTTTTTATTTTGATTTAACTGATTTATGGACTTTCGGGGATGAATCCGATGAAGATTTCTCACCTCTTTTCTAGACTTACAAAATAACTTCGGAGATCAGATCAATTCTACCATGCTAACAGTAGATTCTGAGTTCACCATAAATGCGAAAGGTACCACCCTGGAGACTAGATGTTATGCGAAGCATACCAGCCTACAAAAGGGGGAGCAAAAATGCTGGGGACCCAGAAAGAAAGAGCGAAGCTGAAAACAAAACAAAAAGAAAAGGGGCAGTCCTAGAGGACAGCCAACAAAACTATTTACAAGACAAGGCACCCCAAACGGAGCACCCAGAAGGAATATTTACAAGCGAGGAGATTTAAATATAGTACAATTCTGGGAAAACTTACCTCATTCAAAATAATGCTTGAGAAACTGTCCGTTGACGGGAAATGGAATGAATTCTATGATCATGGTACTGAGGTGATAAGTATTTGGCCCGCAGATCTCTGAGATCAAATATGGTCTGAGCCAGAGCTGTTGGAATTTGGTGTGCTTTCCTTTCTTTTCCCAGGCCTTATCCCACAAGAGGACCAAGTCTAAAATGTGAAAGGCCTTATATTGGGCTCTTCGGTCAAACCATCATTTTACTACCACTTGGTGATGCGCAAAATGTTCAAGGGTTGCATCTCTTTGTTCTTCCATCTACACCAAATTTAGGAGCCGAACCTCCAAAACATTCTCCCAGTTGTTGAATTCCTACATAAATTGTAAAACTGGGATTTGTAGGTTAATGGGGAATACTGGGTTCTCGCCATATACCAGACAAAACGGGGATATCCCCAGGGTGGCCTTAATTCAAATATGATCTTCCCAGAGGGTGAATCTCAGCTTTTGGTGCCAGTCCCAGGGATTCTTCTCTAACAGGTGTTTGATCACTTCAAGAAAATTTTTGTTGGTCGACTCAGCAACACCGTTACCCTTGGGTAATAGTTGCTGGAAAACTTCATAGTGATCTTCCTATCACAGGTCCATTCAAGTAATTGTGCTGAAGAAAATGCCAGACCATTGTCACATACTATAGCAAAGGGTATTATGAATCTTGTGATGATGTTTTCTTCTAGGAATTTTATGACTACATCCGCTATATTATTTTTACAACGTATTGCTTCAGACCACCAGGTGCAGTAGCTGATAACAGTTAGAATATACTAATGGTTGGCAGACGAGTTGGGGTTGATTTTTGTTGGTTGTATTTCCTGTTTTTGTTGCCTTCCCTTGTTCTTTGTCTCATTCTCTGAAAATTTTCAGGTTTTCATGCCTATACCTTGCCCAAGTTGTCAAGACCCTGAAAAAACCCAAAAAGCCTAGTATTAAACGATGCATGTTTAACCCCTTAGCCATGTCTTATGTTTCGTCATTACCTTTTTAAGTCACTCAAGACATGTGCTTTAAAGTCAGGTCACTTGATCGCGTTACCCAGATCGAATATGCCAAAACCTTTCCCGACTTAGTTTTTCCTTTATGTTGCGTAGTCTCTTTAAAAAATCAAATATTTCATCAATGTCTCGAGACTTAGCGATCTTTCTCTAGTCGGGTTGTCGCTTGAATTTCATGTTATAAGCTTTTAAAAGGAGCGGGACCCACTTCAGTCGGGTGATCGCGAGATAGGTCAAAGAGTCAACGAAATGTTCTCCGACTTCGTGATTCACTTCATGTCGCATGATCGCTGGAACAGGACATTCAAACAGTTAAGCTTTGCTTCAGTCGCGTGGTCTCATGATTAATTGGCGGTTAATGGATAACAGTCCTGACTCAGCAACTAACGGTTTGTGGTTAGTTATTTTCCCTCAGTCGGGATGTCGCCTAAACAGGAGTGATAACTCAATTTTCAAAATGCTTTCAGTGGACGAAAGAATAGATGCCATCTGTCACAGAACTAGTGGTTTTCGTGAGGTCGCCAGAAGGAGAATAGGGATCAAGCGATAAGGAGACTAAATTCATTTCACCCTCGGTCGCGAAGTCTCCTGATGATTTAAGGGCATGAAGAAATGTAAGGCAATTATGCGACAGCCGTGCGATGGAAGGATGAAGATATCTGACGGTGGTCGCATAGTCTGGTGATAAAAGTGCCCCAGGGAAAAAGTCCTTCCGACTCAGCGATTAAGGTCTGTCGCGAGGTCGCTGTAAACAGAGAAAGGGTACTTTTTTAGTAATAAAGGTCATGATAAACTTATCACCCGACCCAGCGACTAAAGGTTGTTGTGTAATCTCGAAAAGAGAAATGAGCATCCAGCGACTTAGCGATAACATTGAAATGTTAAAAGGTAACAGTTTGTCGCCAAGTCTGGAGATGAAGTGCTGGGTTAAGGTTAACTCCATGCGACTTCAGTTTCACCATAGTCGCCTGATCGCTAGAGAGACTTGGGTCAGCCGAGGTAAAAGAGTTACATTGTCGCCAAGTCTGAAGAGTAAACCATGGTTAAGGAAATGTGCTCGCGACAAAGAGACTTAATGAGGTCACGAGGTCGCTTGATAACAGGATCTATAAAAGCGGCGCCAAGTGGATGACATGACAGAGAAGATCACCCGGCGGCCAATCAGATGCATGAATTTTTGATTACTGTGTACAAAAGGTAGCTGAGATATATGACAGAGGACGAATCAGGGAGTGCCATGTCAGCTGTCTTAACTATTTTATGATTGCGCCAAAATATTCATGATTTAAATTTGATTTTCTGTCACCTCACTCAACTACGGCTAGGTTTTTGAACGTTTCACGGCATATCAACTTAATGGCAGAACTGACATTTCTGAATTTTGAGCCATGTACTCTGAATGCTTTGGCTATAAACAGGGGATTGTGCATTCATTCCTATTCACCGAGTTTATGATTTCAGAGTCAAGTTGTTGTTTAAGCAAAAAGTGATATTCTGAGCTATTCTAAGGTGATTGAAATTTCTAGGTAATACAGAGAGCTATGCTTAGATTTGTTTCAATATCGTCCAGTTAGAAATTCAAGTGCCTACAAACATGAGTACTGCTATGAGCGTTGCATCTACTAGTGGAGGCAGTGGAGACGATCCCAAAGGAAAACCTAGCTTCTCAAATGAGTTTCTCCAGCTGCTGCCAGGGTCAACTCAGAATAGAAAGATTGATGCTGGTGTTTTCAAAGATGATTTCAAAGACATCAGAGATGCAGTGACCCCAGGAACAACAGGTTATTCTCTATTCACTTATTTTTACAAAAATTCTGATAAACCTATCCCTGTGTCAAACCCTTGGATATCTGGACTGGGTAGGTTATTGGTACCTGATGTTTTCCTTGATGTTGACCTATTTTTGGAACTGGCTAACCACT